>JASVEL010010280.1:0-145602 GCA_032618575.1 Nicotiana noctiflora
ACAATAATGAAGGTTCTCTTAGCTAACATCCTGTTTTTTATTAGAAAGTAGAAACTTCTTTCTCTTTCTCTCACTTGTTTCCTTTTTTTCTTTTTTGAAAATCTAAAAACTCCATGATGATGCTCAAATGGATTTGACCAGATTCTATGCGTGCGGAGCTTGATTCTCGTGGCAAGGGCATCGCGGACTAGTTGTCGAGCTGTATTGAGGTGAGTAATAGATGTGAGTGATAACCAGCGGATTCGAAACGCCCGGTATACCACTTTGTGACACTGTATAGCGGCGAGACACGTACTTTCTTGTGAGTGCGGGTCGATTGTGATTTGGGGACTATGGCTTAGTCCGACCTGTTGATACTGTGTTATGATATTGGCTATTCTTGAGCCGTCAAACCTCCTTCTCGGATGGTTGCATATTATATTGTAATATTGGCTACTCTTGAACCGTCGAACCTCCTTCTTGGACGGTTGAGTACACTTATGGGCTGTGAGCCAGTTATTGGGATCCTGCGAGGATCGTTATCAATGTTCTCTGATATTGACATGCTAGTTTTACTACCAGTCTGTAGCTATTACCGTTATCATGATATTTCCAATCTCTGGAACTTGACATTTACTGTTTTCAACTGAAAAATGATAAAAGAGTTCTCAAAACTACTTTTGAGCCTGCGAGACTGCATTTGCATATTAGCTGACTGGTAGTGGATCGGGCTGCACGCCGCAGCGTATATTAATGATATTGTGCTTGGGCTGTAGGAGCCCTTCCGGAGTCTGAACCCCCACAGTGAGCAAGGGTACCCAAATTGGATCGGGCTACGCGCCGTAGCGGTCATTTCATGCATTGCATTGCATTTAGCTACATCTGCTAGTTGTTATACTATGTTGTTGATATTTTGTTGGTTCTCTACTGTTGATATTGAACTGTTACAGGGTATTGGTTACAGCTTTACATTGTGCTTTACTGTGGATTTCTTATCTACGCTATCTTTTGCCCATGTTTATTACCACTGAGTCTAGCAGTACTCATTTTACTCCCTGCACCTTGTGTGCAGATCTAGGTACCTCTCAGCAGACCTGATCCGGTAGCCGCTCAGAGGCATTGTGCAGGATAGTCGAGGTAGTTGCAGCTACCGCAGGATCTGACTCCCCTTATAGTTGTCTTTTCATTTCATGTTGTCATTTATTTCCGCACTGAGTTTTGTTGTAAACCCTATTACACTTATGTTCTTTAGAGGCTTTTGACTCTTGACCCCTCGGTCTTTGGGGAGTTGCACTGTGTTGGGACTTTGTTCCCTGTTTCAATATTTCTATCACTGTTGTTATATAAATTGTTATGCTTAAATGGGATAATGCGAGCTCCTAGCTCCGTGATGGTTGTAGATTGGTCAGGCTGGCCTAGCAGTATGCTGGGCGCCATCACGATCGGGTTTGGGGTCGTGACAAGTTGGTATCAGAGCCAGGTTTACTAGGCCTCATGAGTCTTGAGCCGGTTGGTAGAGTTTTGTGGATCGGTACGGGGACGCCTGTACTTATCCTCGGGAGGCTGCGAACCCTTAGGAAACACTTCACATTTCTTGAACTCTGTCGTGCGATCTTGTTGTTCTGAGAACTGAACTTCTATATTCTATTCTCTCGCAGATGGGCGAGAACGCGAGCATCAGGACGAGGTGGACGACCTCCATTGCCACCTGTTAGAGGCCGTGGGCGCGGTCGTGCTAGAGGTAGAGGTAGGGCAGCTGAGGCAGTGCCAGCTGACCCGCCCGTTATACCTGTTCAGGAGCAGCCACCAGTGGTTGACACTCCAGTAGCCCCAAATCAGGTCCAGACTATATCTATTGCTATTCCTGGTCTTCAAAAGACTCTTGCCCAAATATTATCGGTGTGTTCCGGTTTGGCTCAGGTAGTATCAGCTACCGCTACTGCGGCAACATCTCAGACAGGGGGTGGTCAGCAGACCCCTGTGGCTCGCACACCTGAGCAAGTGGTTCAGGGACTTCAGACGCCAAAGGCAGTTCCCGCTCAGGTGGTTGCACGAGTTATTCATCCAGCTGCACCAGCTCCAGAGCATATGGTTCAGGCTATGCCCGAAGACGAGCAGCGTCGTCTAGAGAGATTTGGCAGACTCCAGCCACCCCATTTTAGTGGCGCTGAGGGCAAGAACGCCCAAAGTTTCTTAGACAAGTATCAGAGGATGCTACATACAGCTGGTATTCTTGAGTCCAGCGGAGTCTCATTCACTACTTTTCAGTTTACTGGTCCTGCATTTGATTGGTGGGAGGAGTTTGAGAGGCGTAGGCCTGCAGGAGCGGCACCTCTCACATGGTAGCAGTTATATACTCTCTTTCTAGAGAAGTATGTACCTTAGTCCCGTCGCGAGGAGCTTCGTCGCCAGTTTGAGTGGTTGGTTCAGGGCGACATGTCAGTGACCCAGTATGAGCTCAGATTTACACAGTTGGCTAGGCATGCCACATGGATGATCCCTACTGATAGGGAGAGGATTAGGAGGTTCATTGATGGCCTCAACTACTCCATCCGCATTCTTATGACCCGAGAGAAAGTTCTATCATCATCTTTTGAGTAGGTTGTGGATATGGCACGCTCCATTGAGACGGTTCGTCGCCGAGAGAGAGAGGAGCGGGAGGCCAAACGGCCTCGTGGTTCTGGTAGTTTCAGTGGTGCTCCATCTAGAGGGCATTTGTAGCAGGGCAGAGGTCGCTCATCTAGACCTTCTCATTCAGGCCGCCCCGAGCAGAGCGAAGGTTCTTATGGTCGTGGTCGACAGGGATTTCAGCAGGGTCAATCTTCATTTAGTGCCCTCCCAGCCCAGAGTGCAGCACCTACTTCTTCAGCCCAGGGTTCTTCTGCGGCGAAGGGTTCCCTTCAGTCCCCTTCTCCAGCACCAGGTGCTTGACATAACTGTTTTTAATTGCTGAAAGGCTCATTCAGCTTCTTCATTCCACTGAAAAGCATACTTCTTAAGCAGATTAGTTAATGGTTTGCTTATAATTCCATAAGATTTAACAAACCTCCTATAGTAGCCAGTCAGCCCAAGGAATCCCCTTAAGACCTTCACAGATTTAGGTACATGACAATTTACCATTGCTTCAATTTTAGCAGGGTCAGTAGAAACCCCTTCACCTGAAATAATATGTCCCAAGTATTCCACTTTATCCTGTCTAAAAGCACATTTAGACATCTTTGCATAAAATTGTTCTTTCTGTAAAATCTCTAGTACTTTTCTAAGATGTAATACATGAGCATCCATTGAAGAACTGTAGACTAATATATCATCAAAAAACACCAATACAAACTTCCTCAAAAAGGGTTTAAACACCTGATTCATGAGGCTTTGAAAAGTGGCCGGGGCATTGGTCAAGCCAAAGGGCATGACCCTAAATTCATAATGCTCTAGATGTGTTCTAAATGCAGTCTTGTAGATGTCCCCTTCCTTCATTCTTATTTGGTGATATCTAGCCCTCAAGTCAATTTTTGAATAAATGCAAGAGCTATTAAGCTCATCCATTAGATCAGCTACTAAGGGAATTGGAAACTTGTCCTTAATGGTCATTTTGTTTAATTCTCTATAATCAATGCAAAAACTCCAACTTCCATCTTTTTTCTTAACTAAATAATACAAGGGAAGAGAATGGGGGTGGCTAGGTTGTATAATTCTATTATTAAGCATTTTATTAACCTGCTTTTCTATCTCATTCTTCTGAAAATAATTGTACATGTATGGTCTCATACTGATAGGTAGTACTTCAGGTTTGAGTAGAATCTGATGATCATGGGTCCTCCTTGGTGGCAAGCACTTTGGTTCAACAAACACTCCTGGGAACTCAGCTATAATATCCTGAATCTTGTCAGGTATGCTACTTGGTGCTTCTGTGTTCTGTACATTAATAATAAACAAGTGTGCCCATAACATCTGTCCTTTCTTCAACAATTGCTTTACTCTAGTGGTTGTCATACTCTGCAGCTTGCTTTCTTCAGAGTATCCCTTCAATTCTACTTTTTCCCTTCACACTCACCTGAAGTTTGTATGCAATAAAGTCAAACAGGAGTGGATGATGGTTTATCATCCAATCCACCCCCAAGACTATATCATAACCCCCAGTATCGAGTACTCTCAACTTGTGCTCAAATTCAATGCCTTGAGTTTTCCACTTGAATTGAGGGAAAGAGTGGTAACACATTAGATGCCTTCCATTTGCCACAGCTACCCTCATTAGTACAACTTCCTGGATTGCACATCACAGCTACTTGACAGTATTACTAGCTATGAAACTATGAGTGCTACCACGGTCTGCTAGGATCATCAAGACCTGCTTCCAATATCCTCCTTTCAGTTTGATAGTTGTAGATGCATTGAGCCTAGTTGTCTCATCTATGATAGCTTCTGTATTCTCAACAGGAATAATCTCATCCTCTATCTTATCAACTATCTCTAATTGCTCTTGTTCTGTAGTCCCTGAAAATGTGTTGAGTTGTTTATTCTTACACACACGTCTAGGAAATTATCTTTCACAACACTTATAGCATTCCCCATAGCCTTTCTTGCTTCAAAGAGTTTGGTCCCTAAGATTGAAGATTGTTGGTTACTCTCCTTTTGTACATAGCTAGAAGGATTGCTCATTGTAGTGTTAACATAAGTACTTGGTTGTAGGTTATGTCTTCCTCCATATCCCTTCTTCTTATTCAATGATTCCATTAATTCTTCCTTGTGTCTAATTTTTTCTACTGCATGACTTAATGAATAAGGATCAAGAATTTTAACAGTATGCCTAATCTCCTCTTTAAGCCCTTCTGTAATAAAACCTAGAAAGAACTCTTCAGGTATGGTTGGATGTTTGATCAACACCCATGCCTTCAAATCTTCAACCCTCTCTAAATATTCATTGACTGATCCACTTTGCTCTACCCTTTTAAACATCCCTAGCAAGTTTAGATTGATATTATCAGCATTATTAAATCTTTAGAGATCTCTTTCACAAATTCACCCCATCTAACAGTACCCCTATTTAGTTGATAAGAAAAATACCATGATTTTGCTTTACCATTCAAATGCAATACAACGATATCAAGTTTATATTATGGGTCTATTATATGATTGTAATGAGAATACCTTTTGCATTTTCGCAGCCAAGCTTTTGGATCTCCTTCTTCGAAGAAAGGGCAATCAATTTTGGGAACTGAAATTGTTCGAGTAGGACCGCCCAACAAGAACCTCATGATTTTATCATTCTACCTCTACTACTAGAGTCCTCTACTATATGAGCAACTGTTGGAGCACTACCCAAATACCATCCTTGCTTACGAAGAACTTGTCCATCAAAAGATCAAATTTATGATTCAGTTCATCCATTTTAGAGTCATTCGACTCCAGCTTTTTACTAGTTTCTACCATAAAATTCTGATTTCGTGACACTTTCTTCTGTAACTTTAGGTTTAGTTTCTGGTACTGTCATGGTGCCAGGACTTGTTCTGATACCAACTTGTAATAGACTAGAGAATTTATCTCAAGAATTGAACAAAAATGAATAAATGAGAATGAGGAATGTAACACCTCAAAATTTTAATAATATTTGCATTCTTGATTGAGCATTTTATAATGAAGGAATATTTTAACTTGCACTTTTTGTTTAAAATGTGAAATGGTCAATATATGAAAATTTCTTACTTTACGTTGTGTTAATATTAGCAATGAAATTCTATGGTGTTGCTATATGTAACACTTAATATTTATTTGGCTAACTGTTATTAGATATAGTTTATAACTAAGTTTTTGGGTTTCAAACATTTTGTATTTATCTAAGATTATTTAGTAGTAGGAGAACCATTTTATTTTCATATCTATCAAAAATAAATCCCCATTTGTTTGGGTTTATTCTTCAAGAAAAAAAAAAGGAAGACCGTCTTCCTATCTCTCTATCTCCATCTCTCTCTCTCTCTCTCTCTCTCTCTCTCTCTCTCTCTCTCTCTCTCTCTCTCTCTCTCTCTCTCTCTCTCCCTCCCCCCTCTCCCTCCCGCTCTCTCCTCCGTAGTTGAAAATTCATGAAAATCTATGGATTCCTACTAAATCAACAAGCAATTTTTGTTTTTGGGTGAAGATCAAGTTGTTCGTCTTGGTAAGTTTCTAAACTCGTTTTTATACTAGACATATACTAGTATTTTATACATATCTTTTCGTACAAAGTTCTGATTTAAGTGATCTAGGACTTTATGGAAAGATATTTCATGTATATTTCATAAATCTACAACTCTATGGAGGAACCAAAATCTACTTTTATTGGTATGTACCTGAAAAACGATTCTAAAGTAAAGGACAGGTGCTGCCCATATTTTCGGTTTTTGAAATACTCTCCGTACTTCTGTTAGTAATTTTAGCATAACGTTTTGTAAAAAATTGATATGGGGCTGATTCAAGATGTTCTAAAATGGTAAGATATAGATCTATAACGTTTTATGAAGACTATAAAATCTAGTGTGTCCGAATAGATCTTCAAAATTGAGTCACAACTCGTAACAGTGAATCTGTCCAGAATTATTGTTCAAACATTTTTTGGTAATTTTCACCAATATCATACTTAGTTTGACTTGTTACACTAAACTTATGTATATATTTGATTATGTATTTAAGGTATATGAACCCTTGAGAGATCGAAGGGAAAGTATTTGTGAAAGTGGATAAGTTTGGTTTGTTTACGGTGTAGACAATTCGAACATTCTCAAGTTGTGATTGAATTATGTTGTGGTAAAACATCGAGGTTTGTGTATAAATTTGTACTCTTTTTGCTTGCTGGAATATTTTGAAATAATTAGATATTTTTATTTTTTTGTCAGTTTATATTGTTATATTCGTAGTATATCAAGTATTGTAAGATACTTGCTAAAATCGCTCATTCGTACGAATTGTTTGATCATTTTGAATTATCGTTGGGACTTTGTCCTTCTTGTGGCACTGACTTTGTCACTCATCTAGGCATGCCTCTTGATTCGGATCTTTTGCCATCTTGACATTGGATTTGTAGTTCATCTTGAATTATGGAACTTGTCTGTGTTAAGTACGAACTAGAAAGCCATTCTTAATATGGTTCTTGATTATCTTGTATATTGGATTTTGACCCTACTTGATTTGGGGCTTCGGTCTATCTTGATATATGACTATGATTAGTGTGATAGCATGACGAACATATTGGGCGAAAAGAAAAATGGGTATTTGGTATACTCTCTTAGATCGATAGTATTCACTTTCTTGACTATTGAACATTATTTATTGGTATTTGGAAATACTTCAAAGTTTGATATTGATATGTTCGATATATTTTGTTCACTTGATTTAAATTATATTAAATTGAGCTAACTATTACTGAAGAGGAGAATTGGAGAACTTAACGACTCCAAGCCTAAAGGTTATACACCACTAAGCTTTATGCTTAGCGATAGTTATTTTCTATCGCAGGTAATGTTCGGGATGAAATTTAAAGATGGCCATAGTGAAGTAGTCCGTTTTTTGGAGATCTTGGATATCACATTTGCATATGCACCTTGGTTTTGCATAGTTTTGGGACATGTACATGATATACATAATATAAAGAATATATATACATAAATATATATATGTCACATTATGTACGTTATTTGGAGGCTTGTTGGATTATAAGACCAAAAATCTTGTAACTTCAATTTGGAAACTTATTTTTCTATTTTTAGTGTGTGTGTCAATAACTCAAGTCTTGTAATAAGCTAAATTTTCACTTTGTCTTGTAAATATGTACAAGGGAGAAAACTAGTTCTTTTTTATATACCTGATAGTTTGAAATTTATGTACAATTCAAACTTGCAGTGATGTTGAATGAAATTATATAGTTGTTAGAAAGTTGCTTTAGTGTGTTGATATTTTCCGAGAAGGGTTATATCACCTTATGTTAATATTTTTGACATTGTACTTCATTTAAATAAAGAATATTATGGTGTATTTTCACAAAAAGAAATCTATTGCACTTTGAACCTTTTTGCATGGGCCTATTTCCGCTACTAAATTATTTTAAATATTTTTAAACTAATATCTCTTTTAATATTTTATAAGTAGGAAATTAGATTTGTTTTCATAAGTAGCACCCTCCCAAGTGGGGCGCTACAAGGAAACAATCTTTATTGATCATTGTCAAAAGAATTGATATTACAATGAATCTACCAAACTAAGTAGACTAGATCCACCATAGCTAATGAACAATTGTACCTGAAGAAGGAGAGAAGAAGAAGAAAATTTGGTTAGGATTTAGAGAGAGAAAGTAGAGAGAAGAGAAGGTAGTTGAGATGGTTAACAAAATTATACCGTGTTTGCTTGAGTCCTCATCTCCCTCTGTGGGTATTTAATTGGTGAAATTGGCCTTAATCTTCATTAACCCCATCAGTTGAATCAGATGTCCCAGTTGCATCAGATAGCCTAGTTGCATCAGATGGCCTAGTTGGGCTTCTTCTTAATCGATTGAAGCCAATTAGTTGAGGCCCACTCCTTAGAAGCCCAACTTTCAAGATAAAAGATCACTTTCCTAATTAGAACTTTGGAATCTCCGACATTACATTGTAAAACCTTTAGAATTTCTTCTTATTATTTTATGAGCACTATATAGGTATCATATATAGGGAGTACTGGAGAATAATAAGGCGGTTTACTTGTGGTTAGCAGGGAGTACTGGCAAGGAGGAGAAGAGAGCAAACAATGATAGATATAAGGTTGCTATGAGGGAGGCGAAGATGGCAGTTACGGAGGCTAAGATGACAACTTCTGCTCGTCTATATGAGGAGCTAGGGAACAAAGGCGGGGAAAAGAAGCTATTCCGACTCGCTAAGGTGAGAGACGGGATGGATCGGGATCTGGACCAAGTGAGGTGCATAAAAAATGATGATGACAAAGTTTCGATGGGGGATGACCAGATTAAGAGGAGATGGCAGACCTACTTTCATAAACTTCTGAATGAAGAAGGGGATCAAGATATCGTACTAGGTGAATTACGAAATGCAGACAACCCACATGAGATAAGTGATTGTAGGGACATTGAGATCAATGAGGTCATGGAGGCAATGTGTAAGATGAGGAGGGGTACAACTACCGAATTAGACGAATTCCAGTTGAACTTTGGAGGTGTGTGGGCAGAGCAGGCTTGGAAGTTAGAATGGCTTACTGGGTTGTTTAATGTTATATTCAAGACTAATAAGATGCTTGAAGAATAGAGGTGGAGTATAATGGTTCCGTTGTATAAGAACAAAGGCAATATCCAGAGCTGTAACAACTATAGAGGTATCAAATTATTAAGTCATACCATGAAGGTCTGGGAAAGAGTGGTAAAAATGCTAGTGCGAAGGATGATGTCTATTTCAGACAACCATTTCGAGTTCATGCCAAGACGATCTACCACAGAAGCTATCCACCTTATTAGGAGGATGGTGGAACAATACAGGGATAAGAAGAAGGATCTCCACGTGGTGTTTATCGATCTAGACAAAGCGTACGACAGGGTTCATAGGGAGGTCTTATGGATATTCTTAGAGGATAAAGGTGTCTTGGTTGCCTACATTAGGGTGATTAAAGTCATGTATGATGGAACTAAGATTCAGGTTAGGACAGTAGGAGGCGACTCCAAGCATTTTTCGGTTGTTATGGGGTTGCACCAATGTTCTGCGTCTAGCCCTTTCCTATTTGCCCTGATGATGGATGCCATAACTCATAATATTCAAGGAGAGGTGCCATAGTGCATGCAGTTTGATGATGATTTAGTCCTAATTGACGAGACAAGATGCGGCGTCAACGAGAGACTAGAGGTTTGGAGACAGGACCTTAAGTCTAAAGGTTTCAGGTTGATCAGGACGAAGATGGAATATCTCAAGTGCAAGTTTGGGCCCGAGCCGACAGACGCGGGAGTGGAAGTGAGTCTTGACTCCCAAGTCATCCCTCAGAGGAGTAGTTTCAAGTACCTTGGGTAAGATATTTAGGGGACCGGGAATATCGACGAGGATGTCGCACATCGTATAAGTGTGGGATGGATGAAGTGGAGGTTAGCAACGGGAGTCCTGTTTGATAAGAAAGTGCCACTATTACTAAAAGGTAAGTTTTATAGAGTAGTGGTTAGACCAGACATGTTGTATGGGACCGAGTGTTGGTCGGTCAAGAACTCACATATCCAGAAGATGCAAGTAGCAGATATGAGGATGTTGAGGTGGATGTGGATACATAAGATTAGGGATGAAGTTATTCGAGAGAGGGTGGGCGTGACGCCCATGGAGGACAAGATGCAAGAAGCAAGACTCAGATGGTTCAGGGACATTCAGAGGAGGAACACTGATGCACCGGTGAGAAGTTGTGAGCGTCTGACGATGGTGGGCACGAAGAGAGGTAGATGGAGACCTTAGAAGTATTGGAGAGAGGTGATCAGGCAGGACATAACACGACTTAGGATTACTGAGGACATGACCCTTGACAGGGGATTGTGTAGGTCTAGTATTAAGGTTGTAGGTTAGGGGAAGTTGAGAATATTTCTAAAGCGTGCTAGAGTTAGACTAGACAGTTAAGAGTTAAGCTTAGGATGCTACTGGTCAGCTAGTGATGCAATGATTTATATTCTAGATATTAATAAACTTTTCTCTTTCTCGTATTTCTTATATTTCTTATATTGTTGTTATTTTAATATTTATGTTATTTTATATTATGTTGTGTATTTTATGTTATTTATTACGAGTGTATTGCTAGTACTAATATATCGTCACTTGTTTATGTCACTTGTTTTCTTCTTGAGCTGATGGTCTCCTGGAAACAACCTCTCCGTCCCTCGGGGTAGGGTAAGGTCTGTGTACATATTATCCTCCCAGACCCCACTTGTGGGAATATACTGAGTTGTTGTTGTTGTATATATGTATCATAATATGAGCATTATATCTCTATTCAAATATAGATAAATTGTACATATTCAGATATTAAAAACAAACAGTCTTAATCATTCAGTATTTTAATTCAAAAATAATATATTAATTATTCATGTATGTGTTCACATACCGAATTTCTGAACTTAGACATCTTAATCTTTATTAAAAGAAATGAAGCAACCCTTGACCCTTCGTACCCAACGTGCCTCTTGTCACACCTCCTTTTTACGCACCCGCGAGGGCGCAAGGGAGTTTTTCCAATTAAAGGACAATCGAGACGGGATCCATTTTATTAAATTCAGAGTCGTCACTTGGGAGAGTAATGGTATCCCAAGTCACCGGTTTGATCCCGAACCGAGGAAATCTATGACTTTGTAATATAGTCTGCGAAACTAGAAAATCAGATAAGGAACTCTGTTAACCCGGGAGAAGGTGTTAGGCACTCCCGGATTCCGTGGTTTTAGCACGGTCGCTCAACCGTACTTTTGCTTTTATCTGATTTCTTTATATATTTTAACTATGCATTTTTAATGCTCCGCTTTTATTTCTTAGAAGAATGGTGACGTCACGAAAACACATTTCGAGCCGCACCGCAACCAGTACGCCTGCGACTTTAGTGTATTTCAGTTCCGCCGAGAGTAAGATTTGGGTCACATAAATGCGCACCCGCATTTAGGAAAGTAATTTACATATAAATCGCGCCTAAAGAGTCGATCGTCTTTATTAACTTCGGGAAAGGACCGCGAAATTCACTAAACGGTCCTTCCAAGTCTAAGTTTTTTATAACGACTAATTGAGGGCCCCGCAATTGTTTATTTAATACGGCGAGTCTCATCTCATTTTTT
Source organism: Nicotiana noctiflora (assembly GCA_032618575.1). Lineage (NCBI taxonomy): Eukaryota > Viridiplantae > Streptophyta > Magnoliopsida > Solanales > Solanaceae > Nicotiana > Nicotiana noctiflora. The sequence goes on from JASVEL010010280.1 coordinate 11,768, forward strand.
ATTAAGGTCATACCTAACAAATACTATATTTTCTACTTGTTTTGTCTCTAATAACAAAGAGAAATGTTAATTGTTTATCATTACCTACTAGTTTTATATTTTTGGGGCCACAAACTTATAAGAGTCTAGGATTTAGTTCATATTGGGCTTGACTACTACCCGTGGTCCAATTTAGATCTAGTTGAAGCACAAACTTGACCATTTTTGTAAATGTTAGGCTCAATGGCCCAGAATAGTCTACTTTCGGTATTATGTAACTAGGCCCATATACTTACTGCATTTGGGCCATTCAATAGAGCCTTGACTCAAAATTAACCAATAGAAGACAATTTTCTTTTTTACTTCACTCTCAAGTTACTTAAATTTCAGTTTGTATTCAAATTAGTTAAGCTAATTAGTTACCAGAAAATTTGTTTTTATTCTGAAATAAAATAATATTGAACATGCTTCGAATTTTTAATCTAATCTACTTGCATATTATTGATAATCAGTTTTCGTGTTAATGATCTAGATCATAGTAGATATACACGAACTAAAGTGTACTGATAATCTAATAGCAACGAAGTGATATATCAATTGTCCAGATTCTTATTTTTATTTTTTAAACAAACTATTGATAAAACAGGATTTACATACTTATCTTTACAATTAACTACTTGAACATTGAACACGATACTACTAATTCATAACTTTCGATCAAGCTACTATCATTATGCCTCTATTTATTTTTACACTGATTGTTAGTTATTATGAAACTCTTAACCTGAACAAATTAACACTACTAATACATAATTTAAATTTTTTAACATGTATTTAACTGATTCATATACCCATTACGTAATATATTTCCAGTAGACTACTTCTACTGTGATATATTACGAAAATATAAAGTTCAAATAGTTACAGTCCATACAGTCTATTACATATTCAAGTTCTCCCTAATGAATATACATATATCTAACTAAATTTCGATATTGATTAAAATGACATGATAATTAGTAAGCTAAGCTTTATTTCTTCAATTCACATTTACAGCTTCAGGCAATAGTGATGTACCTAGAAATTAACAAAGTAGGAGACTAGAGATCAGCTAAGGCAATGAAGCAAAGTAGCAGCAGATCAACAGCAACAAACACCACAGCAACAAACCAGTGGTAGTCAATCCCCCACAATACTTAGCACCCAGACAAGACCCACAGCAGTAGCAAAACAACAGTACCAGCAGTAGCCAATCACAGTCACAGCAGCACAACAACAAACAGCACAACAACAACAAAACAGCAGCAGAACAATAGCAGCAACAGAACAACCGCAACAAACACGACCACAACAGCCTCAAAAATAACAGCAGTGACAGAAGAACAAGAAGCCACAGCAGGAGCCACCAGTAGGCAGTGAATACCAATGTATTTGTATGAGTGTATGTGGATATCTAGGCTGTGAATGTCTATCCCCAGTGTTCTCTCTAAGCTTCCCCTGTTTTCTTTTCAGAATCCCCCTTTTATAGCCTGAACTCACAACCTTCAGCCCCTTTTTTAAATTGTTTTAAACTAAACAGCCCCATATTATTCCCTCTGTTTTTACCACCTCAATTTGTCCAGGTATGGCTCTGATTTTAAAATCTTTGAAGTGCAGAAATTAAGTGGAATTCCCTGGTGTGCATCAGGTTCCACTAACCCCATGTGCATTGCACATTTTCAGCATTAATTAGAGTTGTTTTCTCATTTCCTATTACTTAATGCCCAACTACTTAAAATCTAAAGGTTTACAGACAATATTGTTTGATCTGGATCCCTTATTAACTCTGACTTTTGTACTTAATTAACTACATTGAGGGCATGCCAGTTCATTAATGGCAGAATGTTTAAACTATCCAATTTTCAGGTTTTCCAAATCCCTAGCTAATATTCTGTAATCCCATTAGAACTTTAGCTATAACCAATTCAACTTCCTAATTTCAACCACAAACAAAAATTAGATTTAAGTTCAAAGCAATGCTCCAGATGGAAATTTATCATTTTTAACTAGCATTGTTCCCCATTGTTCTAAACAAAGAGACCTATATAACTAATCGACGATGCTCGACCAATCGATTGTAATGCACACAATTGATAACAGTCAATCAATAGAAATAGTGACTCGACAAATCTCGGGCAGATTCAAAAAATGGGGATTCAATCATTCGACGATTGTTAACTTGAGTCGAATGTGCATTCTAATAGCAAATACACTCCAGGAAATCAAAACAACAACAAATACTGACCAAAAAAGGCCTTGGAGGAGGAGAACAGAACCATTTTGGAAAAAATTCGACAAATCAACGAAATTTAATTTAAACAAACAACAGATATTAACAAAAGTAAATAGAATAAGGAAAAGGAAAGTTTTACCTTAGAGACTCAAAAAGTAGATAACTCGGGTTTGTACTTGGATTCAAACGCTTTTGAGGTCGAACGGACCTTAGTCGAGTTCTCTCAAATGCGAGCACTTCGACTAAGGTCGATTAGACCCCAAATCTTCATTCGTTCGGACAAATTCCATAGTCCGCCATTACTAGGGTTCTTAGGCTCAAATTGGGGTTCGAGTATTTCTGGTTAGATTTGAACCAGACCAATGTTATACGGGGTATGAGGGAGGTCTAGGGAGTGATTGGTGTGAATTTGGGGTTGGTTGGAATGGGTTCATGTTTTGCTCGAGACTTCAACTGAAGATTTGAGGCGGCTTAGGGAGATTCGAGGTTAACGAAGTGTGGATTTGGAGAGGAGGTGTCGGGGTGGTTTAGGGGTGTGATTTTGGCGGTCATTGGCGTCGTTGCCGCCGGCTTAAGGGCGGTGGGGTGTGGTGGCGGCTAGGGTTCCTCATCTCTGAAAGAGATGAGGCTTGAGAGATGAAGAGGATGGAAAATGAAGGAGAAAAACGGGTTTGGGGGTGTTTTGGTATATTGAAAGTTGACGGATTAATCTGGACCGTTGGATTATTACATCCAACGGCTCAGATTAAAAGAATTATGGGGCGGGTTGGAGATGGATTTTGGGTAGGGATCCGGGTAATTATATGGCATTGATGTTAACGTTTAATCTGGACCATTGGATTATACCGACCAACGGCTCAGATTAAAAAAAAAAAATAACGGGTGGGGGATGGGTAATGGGTATTTGGATTGGGCCTTGTTATATTGAATTGGGTTTTGGCCCAATCTAATTTCCATGTCTTACAACTAGACTCCATGTTGTATTATATGTATAATTTCCATGTCTTACAACTAGGCGGGCTCCCTGACTTCAACTACAACTTCAAAACTAAATCGATATATATATATATATATATATATATGTATAACACAATTAATTTTTTACTACAATTAACCTACATAATTAAATACCAAATCACACAATTGTATATTAAATGACACAAAGGCAATAAATACGATTTTATAAATTTTTTTCTTTAAGAAACTAAACACGGTTTAGTTAATTCCTAAACGCGCACGCGACACATATTTTTGTATTTTTATTAATTTTAAACAAATACATGCACCGAGAAATACGAACAATAAGTAAAATAACAACAAACAAAAGGAAATCCACTAAATCACACACAACACGAAGCTATTTTATTTTTTGCATTTTTGGGAGTAATTCTCATACAGGGCAAAAATCACGTGCTCACAACTGCCCCTCTTTGCGCGTAAACACGAAGAGTTTTTGTGCAAAGATAAGTGAGCGGAAGTACGAGCGATTTTTGTCCGTTCGAGCACTCCGTGTGAAGCATTTCAGAAAGATCTTGACCGAGCCTTTACTTCAAGAGGCCTCCTACATATCCCGGGCTAAATAAGAATCAGGTCAATGTAGTTCGGGAAGTTTTGGTAGCTGGGACTACCGTGGACTGACACTTTGCTGTTACTGTTGCTATCGTTACTACTGGTGCCACTGCTTAACTGATCCCCTTATTACATCGTGCTAAACGAAAAATAAGAAGCTAGACCTAGTTACAGTATTGCAAATTCTTATCTATCCCTTTTAACTTGATTTTGTCATGTTCTTTGCTATTCTGTCTGACTTGATGTTCCTTCTGATGCTTCTTCTCTCCCGCCAATTGTTATTTCGGCCTATCTTGATTGCCGAACTCCGACCATTGGTTCCTTCTTTATGATCTTCGAACTATTCTCCTTTGCAATCCGAATCTATCTTTTCTGATCCTTGTTGCCTCCCTCTGCTTATGAACTTGGATTCATGCTGGGGATTTTCGTTACATTCAACCGCTTTCCTCAACCAAATTAAAAATAGCTCGCCACTCCATTCTTCAGGCGGCTCCCTGACTTCAACTACAACTTCAAAACTAAATTGCCACTCCATTCTCCAGAGGCGGGCTCCCTAACTTCAACTACTACTTCGAAATAAATCGCCACTCCATTCTCCAGGCGGGCTCCCCGACTTCAACTACAACTTCGAAACTAAATCGCCACTCCATTCTCCAGTGCGGGCTCCCCGACCTCAACTACAACTTCAAAACTAAATCGCCACTCCATTCTCCAGGCGGGCTCCCCGACTTCAACTACTACTTCAAAACTAAATCGCCACTCCATTCTCCAAGCGGGCTCCCTGACTTCAACTACAACTTCAAAACTAAATTACCACTCCATTCTCCAGGCGGGCTCCCTGACTTCAACTACAACTTCAAAACTAAATCACCACTCCATTCTCCAGGCGGGCTCCCCGACTTCAACTACTACTTCGAAATAAAATCGCCACTCCATTCTCCAGGCGGGCTCCCTGACTTCAACTACAACTTCAAAACTAAATCGCCACTCCATTCTCCAAGCGGGCTTCCTGACTTCAACTACAACTTCGAAACTAAATCGCCACTCCATTCTCCAGGAGGGCTCCCTGACCTCAACTACAACTTCGAAATAAAATCGCCACTCCATTCTCCAGGCGGGCTCCCTGACTTCAACTACAACTTCAAAACTAAATTGCCACTCCATTCTCCAGGCGGGCTCCCTGACTTCAACTACTACTTCAAAATAAAATCGCCACTCCATTCTCCAGGCGGGCTCCCTGACTTCAACTACAACTTCAAAACTAAATCGCCACTCCATTCTCCAGGCGGGCTCCCTGACTTCAACTACAACTTCAAAACTAAATCGCCACTCCATTCTCCAGGCGGGCTCCCTGACTTCAACTACAACTTCAAAACTAAATCGCCACTCCATTCTTCAGGCGGGCTCCCTGACTTCAACTACAACTTTTAATTTCATCCCATCCTTATCGCCTTCCTTTGATTTCTGTACCATTTTCTTCTCCCTGCATCACCTACTGGGCCACCTTTTCTTCTGAATTATCTTGTCTTGGAATTGCTTTCCCCCGGGTCGTATTACTTTTCTTTTGGCTGCTGGGGATATCTTTGGAACTGTTTACTCACCTGCTGGGGATGATGCTGCTGAGGAAGTATTCTTTGTTTCCTTCACCCCTCATTCTCTTCCTTCTTCCCATACCTCCTCTGGGACTCACGCTTTTGCTTCCTTGAACAAATTATGGGATATAATACTGCTGGGGGAATCTCGAAGCCATTGTTTCATTTTTCCAACAATTGCTGGGGATGATACCAGGCTCAAAGATCACCCCATCGTGTTGTCTGGCCTTTCTCAAAACTATTCTGCTCGGAACTGGTATTTCCCGAAATCTTGTGTTGCTTTCTACCCTTATCCACCGGGTCTTTGCTTTCAAGAAAATTTTCGCAACAGGAGAAAATTTTCTGCCCCAGTTTGATAAACTTCTGGATGGTATGCTTTTCCGCCAACGAACCCTCTTTTATTGCTTTTAAATCAAAGAAAAATTGTTAGTTTCAAAACGCAGTGAGTGGTCGTGCCACTCTTGTTGGGGCCATTTTCTTTTCTCTTTCAGCTGCTTGGCCTCTCTCGAACTTTGAGGACGACGTTGACGCTTGCTGGGGACGATGCTCTTTCCACGAACGGTTTCTCATCTTTCCTTTTATTCCAATCTTTGGTTTGATCCGACTCTTTTTAGCCGGTGATCTGTTGCGTGAAATCATCTTTCGGACGTGCCACATGTGTCCATCATACTCCATAATTCCCGCGAACCTTCCAATCAGCCGGTCGTCCCAATCTTGCTATCGTAACGACTTCTGCCTTATTGCCTCGTTCCACGCCTATTCATTTTCATTATACCGCTTTGGGAGACTTGGTAGTAAGCTTTGAAAAATCAATTTTCGAAAATGAAAGAAAAGAAAAGAATGCTGACCGCAAATGACAAAAGAAAAAGAAAACTTTTCTGAACTCAAAAATAGGAAAACTTATCTGAATGTGTGACTGATCCAATGGTTATGCCGCGCCTTTGAGATTAAACTACCCAGTCTATTCATGTCAATCACTTTCTGATGGCCGCGTTCTGCTAGAGGTAAACGGATGTCCAAACCTTGTCTCATGCAGACATCTTGTAACCATCTCGCCCTGTCACCTCACAGTGCCCTTCAAAGGGTTTTCACTAATGAGATTCTCTCATTTCTCTCTATCTCCCGTCGCCTTAAGGTGCCCGTAAAGGTTTTCACCGTAAGACTCTCTCATTTTACTTCTCTTAACTTCCTTCGCCTTAAGGTGCCCGCGAGGGTTTTCACCGTTAAGACTCTCTCATTTATGCTTTCTTTCCTTGCGGCGGGGTATCACCCCTGAGAATTTCCTCTAAAGGGGCCATCCCTTTTCAGCTTGTAAGTCCTGGATTCAATCGAGGATCGGAGTGTCGCTCTTGGCTTTCATTCGCATGACTTGGCATTTCTCAAATACCGATCGAGAGGTCTTTTCGGTCATTAATGTGGTTTTTGTGCGTGAGGCTAAAGAAAAGAGGCTTCACCTCAACGGTTAGCTCATTACAACTTTCGGAATCCACATCATCCTTTCAAATGAAACAATGACTTCTGCCCCAGTTTTGTTGCTTGGGGAATCTTTGGTTTTTGTTTTATTATGACCGAGCCGTGTGGCGCCTACGTATCCTTCTTGAGGAATCAGGTCAAACGTAGTTCACTTTTTCTTGTGTCTTTTCTTTCTTTCTTTTTCTATTTTGTTACGCATCTTCCTTAATGATTCCGAAAGAGGGTATATGAAAGAATAATTAAGGCTCAAAGGGGAAAACAAGGGTTAAAGTGTTTGGGTAGTAGAAAAAATTGCCTCTGTCATTTCATTCTCCGAAAAATGCCAAATACACACAAACGAAAACAAACGTTGACAAGTACATTAAAGAATTACACATAATATCTCTTGACTGCATCGGAATTGATAGCCATATCAGTGCATCTTCCCTCAATATCAGTTAGACATAGCGCGCCGTTGGATAATACCCTAGTCACAACAAATGGTCCCTGCCAATTTGGAGCGAACTTGCCTTTCGCTTCGGCCTGATGTGGTAGAACTCTCTTCAGCACATGCTGTCCCACTTCAAATTTCCCGGGACGTACCTTCTTGTTATATGCTCTCGCCATTCTCTTTTGATACAATTGGCCGTGACATACTGCTGTCAATCTCTTTTCATCGATCAAGCTCAATTGCTCTAATCGGGTTTTGACCCACTCGTCGTCATCGATCTCAGCTTCGGCGACAATTCGGAGGGATGGGATTTCAACTTCTGCTGGTATTACTGCTTCGGTCCCATACACCAACAAGTATGGAGTTGCACCTACCGAAGTCCGGACAGTAGTGCGATAGCCCTAACAGTGCGAATGGTAATTTTTCATGCCATTGCCTAGACCCTTCTACCATCTTCCTCAATATCTTCTTTATATTCTTGTTTGCTGCCTCAACCGCGCCATTTGCTTTGGGACGATACGGTGTGGAATTTCGGTGTGTGATCTTGAACTGTTGGCAGACCTCCTTCATCAATCCGCTGTTAAGATTGGCACCGTTATCTGTGATGATTATCTTTGGAATTCCAAACCTGCAGATGACGTGGGAATGTACGAAGTCTACCACCGCCTTCTTGGTTACTGATTTGAAGGTTTTGGCCTCCACCCACTTGGTAAAATAGTCGATCGTTACCAGAATGAACCTATGACCATTGGAAGCCGCAGGTTCTATAGGTCCAATAACATCCATGCCCCATGCGACAAACGGCCACGGTGCTGACATTGTATGCAACTCGGTTGGCGGAGAATGAATCAAATCTCCGTGTATCTGACACTGATGGCATCTTCGCACGAAACTTATACAATCACGCTCCATAGTGAGCCAATAATATCCTGCTCGAAGAATCTTCTTTGCCAATACGTATCCGCTCATGTGTGGTCCGCAAACTCCCGAGTGTATATCCGTCATCACTGTCGTGGCTTGACTTGCATCTATACATCTCAACAATCCCAAATCTGGGGTTCTTTTGTACAGCACCCCTCCACTAAGGAAAAATCCGTTTGCCAATCGTCGAATAGCTCTCCTTTGATCTCCAGTTGCTTGCGCTGGGTATATTCCTAACCTGAGGTATTCCTTGACATCATGAAACCATGGCTCACCATCCATTTCTTCCTCTATCATATTGCAATAAGCATGTTGATTCCGGATCTGAATATGTAACGGATCGACACGAACCTTGTCCGGGTGATGTAGCATTGATGCTAAAGTAGCTAGAGCATCGACAACCTCATTATGCATCCTTGGGATATGTCTGAATTCTACCGACCGGAAACGCTTAGTCAAATCATGCAAACACCGACGATACGGGATAAGCTTTAAATCTCTGGTTTCCCATTCTCCCTGAATCTGATGTACCAGAAGGTCCGAGTCCCCCAAGACCAAGACGTCCCGTACATCCATGTCTACCGCTAATCGTAACCCCAAGATACATGCCTCGTACTCAGCCATATTATTGGTACAATGAAAACGCAGTTGAGCAGTAACAGGATAATGATGTCCTGTTTCAGAGATAAGCACAGCCCCTACTCCGACTCCTTTTGCGTTCGCCGCTCCGTCGAAGAAAAGATTCCACCCTGGATCCTCGGTTAACTCCAACCCATCAATCTGCAGTACTTCTTCGTCCGGAAAATATGTCCTCAAAGGTTCGTATCCGTCATCAACGGGATTCTCAGCTAAGTGATCGGCTAGGGCTTGAGCTTTCATAGCCGTCCTTGTCACATATATGATGTCGAACTCTGTGAGTAATATTTGCCATTTTGCTAACCTCCCTGTAGGCATAGGTTTCTGGAAAATATACTTCAACGGATCCAAACGCGAAATGAGGTAAGTGGTGTAAGAAGACAAATAGTGTTTCAGCTTTTGGGCTACCCAAGTCAAAGCGCAACATGTCTTTTCTAGATGAGTGTACTTGACCTCGTGGACTGTGAATTTCTTACTGAGGTAGTAAATGGCCCGTTCCTTCCTGCCAGTAAGATCATGCTGCCCCAGCACGCAGCCGAACGAATTCTCCAAAACCGTCAGATAAAGAATCAGGGGTCTACCCGGTTCAGGCGGAACTAGTACGGGTGGATTTGACAGATACCCTTTGATCCGGTCAAACGCTTCCTGACATTCTGCCGTCCATTCTATCGCCGCGTCTTTTTTCAATAGACGGAATATGGGTTCACAGGTTGCCGTAAGCTGCGCAATAAACCTACTGATGTAATTCAACCTTCCCAACAGACTCATTACCTCTGTTTTATTCTTCGGCGGGGGTAACTCCTGAATGGACTTGATTTTGGATGGGTCCAACTCAATGCCCCGTCGGCTGACGATGAATCCTAGCAATTTTCCTGACGGAACTCCGAATGCGCATTTGGCCGGATTGAGCTTGATGTCGTATCTTCGAAGTCTTTGAAAGAACTTCCCGAGGTCAGCAACATGGTCTTCTTGACGTCTGGATTTTACGATCACATCATCCACGTACACTTCAATTTCCTTGTGTATCATGTCATGGAATACCGTAGTCATCGCCCTCATATATGTTGCCCCTGTATTCTTCAAACCGAACGGCATCACTCGGTAGCAATAAGTCCCCCACGGTGTGATAAAAGCCGTCTTTTCTGCGTCCTCTTCATCCATCAAAATCTGATGATATCCCGCATAACAGTCCACAAAGGATCCGATTTCGCGTCCGGCGCAATTATCAATCAGGATATGGATATTGGGAAGTGGGAAATTATCCTTAGGACTCGCCTTGTTGAGATTGCGGTAGTCCACGCATACTCTGATTTTTCCGTCTTTCTTTGGCACCGTACTACGTTAGCCAACCATTCAGGGTATCGAGTGACACGAATGACTTTCGCCTGCAACTGCTTGGTTACTTCCTTCTTGATCTTTACACTCATCTCCGTCTTGAATTTCCGCAGTTTTTGCTTGACGGGAGGATATGCCGGATTAGTGGGTAGTTTATGAACCACTAGATCAGTGCTGAGTCTCGGCATGTCGTCGTACGACCATGCGAAAATGTCTTTAAACTCCATGAGTGTTTTGATCAACTCTTCTCTCAGGTTTGGTTCAATATGGACGCTTATCCTAGTTTCTTTGACGTCATCCGTGTTCCCCAGATTAACAGCCTCAGTATCATTTAAATTTGGTTTGGGTTTTTCCTCAATGTGACTTAATTCTTCACCGATTTCTTCTACGGCTTCATCATCGCCGTATTCCGATTCACTCTCGTCACTTCTTATTTCATGCGTTATTATTTCCAAACCCGATTGACTTTCTAGACTGGGTTGATTAATCTTTAAGCACGCCATATCATTATGATCAGTTGAAAGAAGGCTGTTCAGAAAAGTTAAAAAGAAGAAAAATAAACAAAATTAGACACGAAGGGAACCAAATTTCATTAATGGGAGTAGTACAAGGAAAAACAAACTTGCAAACTTAAATCAAAATGAACTAAAACAACTGGATTTTACTCCGGGGACAACCCCCAACACAAAATTTCGAGAGAAAACAATCCAAAACAAACTACCAAGACTCCTTCCGGACAGGGAGAGGAGTAGCCTTCCAATTATTCAGTTTTGCTTTTGGTCCCACAAACTGTATCTCGGTATGGCTGGATCCTTCACCATCCTCGAGCATACATACATCCGCGAATAGGTCCTCGAACTTCCTTAAGAACTCTTCGTCTGGCCTAATCATAGGACCGGGAATCTTTGTCGTCGGACGTCCTCTCACTCCAGACCTGACGAAAGATTGGGAAAGGCGTGGGACAGGCTTCGGGAGCACCCATGTCTTCTGCTTATTCTTCTTGGCTTGCTGGATGTCCTCTGATGTTGGCTTGAATCCCAAGCCGAAGGTTCCTACGTTTTCGACCACGGATACCGGTTGTATGATTCCTTGCAGAGATGCACCTAGACCTTTGCCGGGTATGAAACCATGTCTCAACATTTCATGAGCCACCATGACGTCTGCAGTAATTTTTCTGTCATCGGGAATGCATTCCCCTTCCGGAACTCGGTTGGCGGATACCGCATCGCAGATCTGGTATACCCATGGCCCAACATCTTCTTCTGTCTCAACAAAGGGGACGATGGTGCCTGGTTGTAGATCATTCTCTCCATGGACGACGATCTCCTGTTGGTCCCACTCAAACTTGACGAGTTGGTGTAAGCTGGATGGAACCGCTCTTGCGGCATGGATCCATGGTCGCCCTATCAGAAGGTTATATGACACCACCATGTCCAGCACCTGGAATTCCATGGTGAACTCCACTGGCCCAATCGTCAAGATTAACACTATGTCCCCAACCGATGCCTTGCCTCCCCCATCGAACCCTCGAACACATATGTTGTTCTTGCGTATCCTGCCGATGTCCACTTTCAACTTGTCCAGTGTAGAGAGAGGACAAATGTTAGCACTGGACCCATTATCGACAAGGACTTTGGTAACCACCGACTCCTCACACTTTATCGTAAGATATAAAGCCTTGTTGTGCTCGGTGCCTTCCTCGGGCAATTCATCATCGGTGAAGGTGATCCGATTCGCTTCGAAGATCCTATTGGTGATCTTCTCCAAATGACTCACTGAGATCTTATCGGGTACGTGGGCCTCATTCAACACTTTCATCAAAGCTTGCCGGTGTTCTTCAGAATGTATCAGCAAGGATAGCAATGATATTTGCGCAGGCGTTTTCTTCAGCTGCTCTAAGACAGAATAGTCATGCAGCTTCATCTTTTTCAGGAATTCTTCCACCTCTTCGTCAGTTACCGGCTTTTTCAACGTCGCCGGAGTGATCTTCCTCAATTCCGCAGGGGCAAAACATCTCCCCGAGCGGGTCAAACCTTGCGCTTCGCAAACTTCCTCCTTCACTTCCTTTCCTTGGTAGGTTGTCGTAATCCGAGCATAATTCCATGGAATAGCTCGGCTATCAGTTATTGGCAACTGTATTGCTGGCTTGATGATGAAAGGATCCATTCGAACGCCTGCTACCGTCAAGACGGGCTTGGTTGCTGCCCCTGGTACAACTATTTTTGCTTCCCCCGGCCTCACCGGTACTTCGTTCACACTTTCCTTTCCTGCTTCTGACCCTCCTGGTATGTCCTTCTTGCAAATAGATGACTCATCAAGGCTCGGTCCCTTTCTCATTCCTACCCCGCTAGACTTGATCATCATTACAGTCTGAGGGGATTTCGCCTTTCCTTCTTCTACCCGTACCAACTCGATCATGTTGGTCTCATGATGAGTTGGAAGTGGGTTTTGGTTGATGTTGGGCTCTGTTGGAGTCTGAACCTCAATCCTGCGAGTGTCGATGAGCTCCCGGATGGCCGTTTTCAACCTCCAACATTTTTCCGTGTCGTGTCCTGGGCATCCTGAGCAGTATGCACAATTTACCGAATGGTCCAGGTTCTTTGGAAGAGGGTTTGGTAGCTTAGCTTCAACCGGATTTAGCAACCCTACTTGCTTCAACCGGTGGAACAGACTGGTGTAAGACTCTCCTAAGGGAGTGAAAGTCTTTGGCCTTGGCGCCCTGTCGCCCCTGAATGCTTGGTTCGGACGGAAACTCGCGCCCGAGGGTTTCTGTAAGCTCTTGGGGGTGGATAATTATTCTACGGGTTTGGTGCACGCCACGGTGCATGGACGGGAGGTGCAGAATAGGACTGTGCATGGTGAACAGTAAAATGGGGATCAGGTGCGGGATAGTAATGTTGCGGGTGGTTATATGGATTGTGGAAGTAATTTTGGTGGTGAGGCTGGGGCGGGCTATATTGGGGTGCAGTGCCTCTGTTTCTGAACCATGTCCCGGACTCGACTGCCGCGACTTCCTCTTTCCTCTTTTTCCCAAGTACTCCTCCAGTGCCACTTTGGATAGCCTGAGTGGTGGCTTTCAATGCCGAGTAGCTCATGATCTTGTTGGCCTTCAAACCTTCCTCGATCATAGCCCCCATTTTTATCACCTCGGTGAATGATTTGCCCACGGACGTTACCAGATGTCCGAAATAGGTTGGCTCTAGTGTCTGCAAGAAGTAATCCACCATCTCGCTCTCTCTCATCGGCGGATCTACCCTGGCTGCCTGTTCCCTCCAGCGGAAACCAAACTCCCTGAAACTTTCAGCGGGCTTCTTCTCTAATTTTAGCAATGATAAGCGGTCGGGGATTATTTCAAGATTGTACTGGAACTGGCCGATAAAAGCTTGAGCCAAATCATCCCACGTAAACCATCTGCCGGGGTCCTGTCTAGTGTACCACTCCAGCGCAGATCCTCCCAGACTCTGACCGAAGTAAGCTATCAGAATCTCGTCCCGTCCTCCGGCTCCTCGCATTTTACTACAAAACCCTCGGAGGTGGGCTACAGGATCACCGTGCCCCTCGTATAGGTCAAACTTGGGCATTTTGAACCCGGCCGGTAATTGGACGTCGGGGAACGGGCACGGATCCTTGTAAGCGACACTGACCTGGTTACCCAAACCGTGCATGTTCCTGAAGGACTGCTCCAGGCTTTTAACTTTTCTGATAACTTCCTCATGTTTTGAACTTTGGAAGTACTTTTCCGGTTCTGCCGGATTATCCCAGTGAGGGGTATGTGATTGCGGTTCGGGAGCCCTAAAAGTAGGCTCTGGAGGATAGTAAGAGTTGTCATGGATCTGACCATGCGGTTCGCTGGCCGGCCTTTGTAGAGTAGCAGGTGGAGGTGCCACAAAAACAGGGGTGACTGGAGGAGGATTTGGTTTGGCTGGTGGAGTGTGGGTGGCATAAGGGTTTTCCCCCCTGAAAGTATGGATAGATCGGGGCGCTTGTCGAAGGATCGATGGGTGGATGTTCTGGAGCTGAGGCGAGAGTAGGGAGATTTGGTGAGGACTGTCCCCTAGCCCAGGCTAGGTGCATCTCTGTTATCTGATGTCTCAACCGTTCTACCTCTTCTTTCATGATTTGCATCTCCGATTTCTCTTCCTCGAGACTTTTACCGGAACTAGACATGCTTGCTGTAATTGGCCCTTTAGATCTAGTACGGTAATGGTGGCCGGCCAGTATATTCTGTCAAACCAACTGCTAAACTTTTCTGGAAATGCAACAAACTTGTTAGTTTACCGAGTTTAACAGATATGTTATAGCACGTTGGATGTAATGCACCTAACCAAATAACCCTTTCTACATGTACTCGTAACATGCGTCATTCCAGCTTTTCTCTTTTCTTTTTCTTTTTCTTTTTCTTTTTTCTTCTTTTTCTTTTCTCTTTTTCAACTATCCTTGAAATCCTTATTGTTATTAACCTTCGTATCCCTTATGGTGGTGGTCGAATCTTATGTGGATTGCCTACGTATCACGTCCCCGCATGAATCAGACCGAGCGTAGTTCTGGTGACAAGATTGTGGCAAAATTCAGTAACTTTTATATCAAATAGAATCTCAAAGTTACAAAACACGTCTTACAACAATCAGCAAAACAAAAGAAATGCTTGAAAAAATAAAAATGCCAACTAGCTTGACCCAAAAATACATTTTTAATCAAAAATCTAATGCTCTAAAATTCCTGGGGGCCCGCGAGGCATCATTCGGCCTTGCCGCGGGCCTTGGTGTGAGGTCCTTGTGTAGTCCCCTTAATTCTCTCATGATCTGATGAACATAGCCCATAACTGAAGCAAAAAGGTCGGTGCAGGGCATTTGTTCACAAGCTAGGCACTTCATGGTGACATAATGCCCGATTTCTCCAATTCCATCCTTGATCATGTTTCTTTCTCTGAGTAGCCATTCTATCTGCTGGTTTTTCGCCCCTAATCTTTGAGCATTGTTGGTGACTTGGTCTAGGATCCTATCCACTTGTTCTTGCAGTCGGGCCATCAAATTGTGACAACGGTCGAGGTCTGCTCTAGCATCTCGGGCTTGCTTGAAAACCCGCTCCCTGAGGATAACATTTGCCTCCCTTAGACTAGTGATGGTCTCAGTGTAATCTTCTTCCACCCGTTGTAGGTGAAGTGCATGTTGATGTGCCTCCTTTTTCCAGCTAGCACGGATCCTCATTGTTTGGGCTTTTGACTCTTCCAATTCTCTTTGTACATCGGCAACTTGGCTTCTCAAACCCTTTATCAATTTTTCGTCCGCTCGACTCCTCAACTGTCTGTCAGCATCCCTTTTCATTTGCCTGGATTTGAGCTCTCAAAAAGTCATTTTCTTGTGCCAACTTCTTTTTATCTCCTTCGTTGGCGGCGGCTTGCATATCCATTTCGAATTGGAGCTCCTGGGTCCGTTGCTCTATCCTGCTAATTTTTGTTCTATAAGCCTCTTCTCTGGCCAACCAGTCCCATTGTTCTTGTGACGCTCCAGCAAACTCCCTGAGGTGGGGCCTTTTTGTGGGCCTTTGATGCTCCAATTCTCTGCTATACCATGCAGGGTATTCCGACGCTACTTCACCCCGGGCTCGATCTCGCACTCGAGTGTCTATTTTCAATGTTTGATATTCACTCCAAATCTTTCGGACCAACGCTTCAGGGAACTGTCCTCCCGGTCCAATTTCAACCGCATGCGGGCTGAGGTCTTCTTCTTTGGGATTATTTGGCATCGTCCCAACTGTCTCAATACTCGTCCTGGTGCGTAGGGCTGGATTGCTGTTGAGGCCCATTAGCAACAAATATGATTCCGTGGCCGATGCATATATGACTTCTTCCACGGGTAGCCAGCCGAATGTCCATTCTATCTTGCTGGCTGGAATCAAACGCAAAAGTCGTATCCATCTACTAATCCCTTCTGGCAAATCATGTCCCTCGAACCTCGTAGGGAATTCTTCTACACAAGTTTTCTCTGATAAACTATACCTCATAAACTGCGGGCGACGACATAAGTGATCGATCATCCACATTTGGAGCAATACATTGCAAGCTTCAAAGAAAGTCCCTCCAGCTTTGCAGATGGTGAGTGCACGAAAGATATCCGATATTATCATGGGAGCCAAAGTACTGTTGTTCTGTTTCATCAAAGTGCTGACGACCCCTGCCACTTGTATGTTGATATTCCCGTCTTTTCTAGGAAATATCAATGAACCTAGGAAAGCTATCATGAAGGCGATGCGTCTATGCTCCTCCCATTTTAACTGGTTGTCTCCGCTGCAGATTTTGCTTTTGTGTTTGTTGAAGCCCCCATAATGACCATATTTGTCATATAGAAATGCTAAAGTGCAGAACCCTTCTGATAAGTCTGGGTTGTGTACAGTTCTGCGGATTTTCACAGTATCCAAAAACCTATGTACTGTCACTACCCTCGGCGCGATGAGATATTGTTCCCTCATAGGGACCTTTGGTCTTCCGATATACCCGGCCAATTCTTCTAATGTTGGTGTGAGTTCAAAGTCTGAAAAGTGGAACACATTGTGTGCTGGATCCCAGAACAAGATCAAGGCTCGTATGATGTCTCCTATCGGGGGAATATTTAGTAGCCCCACTAGATCTCCTAGGTATAGCTTAACTATATCTTGTCCTTGCTCGCCCAGGTCGCTCCACCACATATGCAAACTTAAGGGGACCTTGTTTATGATAGCTTCGGTTGTATTCTGACTCGTGCTCATTCTGCACATTTATTAAGGTAATTTTTTAGATGAAAGAGAAATCTTTATTTGACCCAAACAAAACTATCTTTTTCTTAAAAAAACGAAACGGGCCACAGGAATTGACTTGGTCGAAATATTAAGATTGATGAAAAAGATGGTCGTTGAAAACTTATTTTGAGATGAAGAGAAGTTCGACCCGTTGAAGGCTGCCTACGTATCTCACACCCGGTGAGAATCAAACCCGCGTAGTTCGGTCCGTCGAAACAACTATTTTAGAGAAAACACATTTTGTCAAGAAAACCATTTTGTTGGCAAAGTCAACCTTCCGTCATTTTTTATCGGCCAACTAAATTTATTGACTTGTTGGTAAAACACATTTTTTGTATTTTTTTGAAAAAAATATTTATTTCCCCATACTATTTCCTTTTGTTTTTCTTCCGTATTAAAAAGCCGGTCAGCATGCCAGTCTAAATAAATGCTTACAACAAATATGATATGGCAAGATGGTCTTTTCATTTCGGGTTGCCTGTCCTAGACGGACTCGACCCCTGTGTTGAGTCACCTAAGTCAGATATGATGCAAATAAACGTCCTAAATCTAGGCTCAATATCCTGATGCTTTTCAATGGTACTAGACCGTGTACCCGAGCAGACAACTCGGATTTGAGGAGGGAGCTACGTACCGGGGACCCGCGGGATCGTCCGGCTTTGTAACTTATCCTGCCTCTTTTCTTATTTTGGTATTGACACTAACAGAAAGGGGAGTCTCAACCAGTAAGCACATCCCCAGGGGTAAGAAGAGACGGGTTTTCGGCACAGTTTTGTACACAGTTCACGCAATATCAAAGCGGTAAACATATAGCACATTAATAAACAGCGCAACTAGTATCAAAGCGGTAGACATGTAGCACATTAATCAAAATATATAATGAAATCAGATATAAGCAAAAACAACAATTTAACTGAGCTCGAATTCTTAGACCCTGAACCGAAGTTCTGGGTTACTTGTCCCCAGCAGAGTCGCCAGAGCTGTCACACCTCCTTTTTACGCACCCGCGAGGGCGCAAGGGAGTTTTTCCAATTAAAGGACAATCGATACGGGATCCATTTTATTAAATTCAGAGTCGCCACTTGGGAGAGTAATGGTGTCCCAAGTCACCGGTTTGATCCCGAACCGAGGAAATCTATGACTTTGTAATATAGTCTGCGAAACTAGAAAACCGGATAAGGAACTCTGTTAACCCGGGAGAAGGTGTTAGGCACTCCCGGATTCCGTGGTTTTAGCACGGTCGCTCAACCGTACTTTTGCTTTTATCTGATTTCTTTATATATTTTAACTATGCATTTTTAATGCTCCGCTTTTATTTCTTAGAAGAATTGTGACGTCACGAAAACACATTTCGAGCCGCACCGCAACCAGTACGCCTCTGCGACTTTAGTGTATTATGGTTCCGCCGAGAGTAAGATTTGGGTCACATAAATGCGCACCCGCATTTAGGAAAGTAATTTACTTATAAATCGCGCCTAAAGAGTCGATCGTCTTTATTAACTTCGGGAAAGGACCGCGAAATTCACTAAATGGTCCTTCCAAGTCTAAATTTTTTATAACGACTAATTGAGGGCCCCGCAATTGTTTATTTAATACGGCGAGTCTCATCTCATTTTTTATTAAGGTCATACCTAACAAATACTATATTTTCTACTTGTTTTGTCTCTAATAACAAAGAGAAATGTTAATTGTTTATCATTACCTACTAGTTTTATATTTTTGGGGCCACAAACTTATAAGAGTCTAGGATTTAGTTCATATTGGGCTTGACTACTGCCCGTGGTCCAATTTAGATCTAGTTGAAGCACAAACTTGACCATTTGTGTAAATATTAGGCTCAATGGCCCAGAATAGTCTACTTTCGGTATTATGTAACTAGGCCCATATACTTACTGCATTTGGGCCATTCAATAGAGCCTTGACTCAAAATTAACCAATAGAAGACAATTTTCTTTTTTACTTCACTCTCAAGTTACTTAAATTTCAGTTTGTATTCAAATTAGTTAAGCTAATTAGTTACCAGAAAATTTGTTTTTATTCTGATAAGAAAATAATATTGAACATGCTTCGGATTTTTAATCTAATCTACTTGCATATTATTGATAATCAGTTTTCGTGTTAATGATCTAGATCATAGTAGATATACACGAACTAAAGTGTACTGATAATCTAATAGCAACGAAGTGATATATCAATTGTCCAGATTCTTATTTTTATTTTTTAAACAAACTATTGATAAAACAGGATTTACATACTTATCTTTACAATTAACTACTTGAACATTGAACACGATACTACTAATTCATAACTTTCGATCAAGCTACTATCATTATGCCTCTATTTATTTTTACACTGATTGTTAGTTATTATGAAACTCTTAACCTGAACAAATTAACACTACTAATACATAATTTGAATTTTTTAACATGTATTTAACTGATTCATATACCCATTACGTAATATATTTCCAGTAGACTACTTCTACTGTGATAGATTACGGAAATATAAAGTTCAAATAGTTACAGTCCATATAGTCTATTACATATTCAAGTTCTCCCTAATGAATATACATATATCTAACTAAATTTCGATATTGATTAAAATGACATGATAATTAGTAAGCTAAGCTTTATTTCTTCAATTCACATTTACAGCTTCAGGCAATAGTGATGTACCTGGAAATTAACAAAGTAGGAGACTAGAGATCAGCTAAGGCAATGAAGCAAAGTAGCAGCAGACCAACAACAACAAACACCACAACAACAAACCAGTGGTAGTCAATCCCCCACAATACTTAGCACCCAGACAAGACCCACAGCAGTAGCAAAACAACAGTACCACCAGTAGCCAATCACAGTCACAGCAGCACAACAACAACAAAACAGCAGCAGAACAATAGCACCAACAGATCAACCGCAACAAACACGACCACAACAGCCTCAAAAATAACAGCAGTGACAGAAGAACAAGAAGCCACAGCAGGAGCCACCAGTAGGCAGTGAATACCAATGTATTTGTATGAGTGTATGTGGATATCTAGGCTATG
Organism: Nicotiana noctiflora; assembly: GCA_032618575.1. Classification (NCBI taxonomy): domain Eukaryota; kingdom Viridiplantae; phylum Streptophyta; class Magnoliopsida; order Solanales; family Solanaceae; genus Nicotiana; species Nicotiana noctiflora. Next base: position 31,795 of record JASVEL010010280.1, read on the forward strand.
AATGTCTATCCCCAGTGTTCTCTCTAAGCTTCCCCTATTTTCTTTTCAGAATCCCCCTTTTATAGCCTGAACTCACAACCTTCAGCCCCCTTTTTAAATTGTTTTAAACTAAACAGCCCCATATTATTCCCTCTGTTTTTACCACCTCAATTCGTCCAGGTATGGCTCTGATTTTAAAATCTTTGAAGTGCAGAAATTAAGTGGAATTCCCTGGTGTGCATCAGGTTCCACTAACCCCATGTGCATTGCACATTTTCAGCATTAATTAGAGTTGTTTTCTCATTTCCTATTACTTAATGCCCAACTACTTAAAATCTAAAGGTTTACAGACAATATTGTTTGATCTGGATCCCTTATTAACTCTGACTTTTGTACTTAATTAACTACATTGAGGGCATGCCAGTTCATTAATGGCAGAATGTTTAAACTATCCAATTTTCAGGTTTTCCAAATCCCTAGCTAATATTCTGTAATCCCATTAGAACTTTAGCTATAACCAATTCAACTTCCTAATTTCAACCACAAACAAAAATTAGATTTAAGTTCAAAGCAATGCTCCAGATGGAAATTTATCAGTTTTAACTAGCATTGTTCCCCATTGTTCTAAACAAAGAGACCTATATAACTAATCGACGATGCTCGACCAATCGATTGTAATGCACACAATTGATAACAGTCAATCAATAGAAACAGTGACTCGACAAATCTCGGGCAGATTCAAAAAAATGGGGATTCAATCATTCGACGATTGTTAACTTGAGTCGAATGTGCATTCTAATAGCAAATACACTCCAGGAAATCAAAACAACAACAAATACTAACCAAAAAAGGCCTTGGAGGAGGAGAACAGAACCATTTTGGAAAAAATTCGACAAATCAACGAAATTTAATTTAAACAAACAACAGATATTAACAAAAGTAAATAGAATAAGGAAAAGGAAAGTTTTACCTTAGAGACTCAAAAAGTAGATAACTCGGGTTTGTACTTGGATTCAAACGCTTTTGAGGTCGAACGGACCTTAGTCGAGTTCTCTCAAATGCGAGCACTTCGACTAAGGTCGATTAGACCCCAAATCTTCATTAGTTCGGACAAATTCCATAGTCCGCCATTTCTAGGGTTCTTAGGCTCAAATTGGGGTTCGAGTATTTCTGGTTAGATTCGAACCAGACCAATGTTATACGGGGTATGAGGGAGGTCTAGGGAGTGATTGGTGTGAATTTGGGGTTGGTTGGAATGGGTTCATGTTTTGCTCGAGACTTCAACTGAAGATTTGAGGCGGCTTAGAGAGATTCGAGGTTAACGAAGTGTGGATTTGGAGAGGAGGTGTCGGGGTGGTTTAGGGGTGTGATTTTGGCGGTCATTGGCGTCGTTGCCGCCGGCTTAAGGGCGGTGGGGTGTGGTGGCGGCTAGGGTTCCTCATCTCTGAAAGAGATGAGGCTTGAGAGATGAAGAGGATGGAAAATGAAGGAGAAAAACGGGTTTGGGGGTGTTTTGGTATATTGAAAGTTGATGGATTAATCTGGACCGTTGGATTATTACATCCAACGGCTCAGATTAAAAGAATTATGGGGCGGGTTGGAGATGGATTTTGGGTAGGGATCCGGGTAATTATATGGCATTGATGTTAACGTTTAATCTGGACCGTTGGATTATACCGACCAACGGCTCAGATTAAGAAAAGAAAATAACGGGTGGGGGATGGGTAATGGGTATTGGGATTGGGCCTTGTTATATTGAACTGGGTTTTGGCCCAATCTAATTTCCATGTCTTACAACTAGACTCCATGTTGTATTATATGTATATATATATATATATATATATATATATATATGTATAACACAATTAATTTATATATATATATATATATATATATATATATATATATATATATATATATATATATATATATATATATGTATAACACAATTAATTTTTTACTACAATTAACCTACATAATTAAATACCAAATCACACAATTGTATATTAAATGACACAAAGGCAATAAATACGATTTTATAAATTTTTTTCTTTAAGAAACTAAACACGGTTTAGTTAATTCCTAAACGCGCACGCGACACATATTTTTGTATTTTTATTAATTTTAAACAAATACATGCACCGAGAAATACGAACAATAAGTAAAATAACAACAAACAAAAGGAAATCCACTAAATCACACACAACACGAAGCTATTTTATTTTTTGCATTTTTGGGAGTAATTCTCATATAGGGCAAAAATCACGTGCTCACACCTCTCAATCGAGTTGATGTTAGTATCCACGTCGGATAAAATATGCCATGTCATTTCTTATGTTTACAGAAATTATTTTTTAAGTTTTCCTCGGTCCTCAATTACCAACGCCACCCTAATCCCTTCTTCACTCATTGAGTTCTCTGTAAATTGGATTTTGCTCCTCTCTAATTTTTGTGTTTTTTCGTTCGTTGATTTTGGTGAGTTTTCTTTTTCTCCTAGCATGGAATACAAGACAATGGTTCGTCGGATAAAGCTAAAGAGAGGATTTTCCAAACTTTCTCAGAATTTATGATTAGGTTTATTCCCAACTTTAACTACCTTGAAAAACTTATGTTTTCTTTTAATTATTCTCATAATTGTCCTTACATTTCTCTCTTCATTTAAATTTAATTACAAGCAAGCAGATTCAGAATGCCTTTAAAAGAGTTTGTTAGTCAATAAATGGCCAAATAGAAATTTCTGCAAAAAAAAAAAAAGATATTTCTGGAGCATTTTCTTAATAATCAAGGACGGCTCAACGAATTTAGTGCCAAAGCTGAATTTTAATACGAATCTAATTTTTATACACTTATACAAGTATATGCAAAAGCTTTGATGTTGTCTTTTTTCCTTATGTACTTATTTATATAATAGTATTCATACAAGATATATGACTTTTAACTTCATATAGTATTATTATTATTTATATTATCAAGGATTAATTCAAGTTAATAAGATGTTAGCCATATATTTGTCATACATTACCTTGGATCTTAATGTAAAAAACTTTATTTGCTAATACGAATATTTGAGTAGTTTATTTCGAAGTTCTACAATATTTCTTATGTTAAAAAGTAAATATTCTTTGTTTTTTAAAAACCTTTTTACACGGATTTTATACTTTTTTTTCTACAAAGTTCAAAATTGTCTAAGTCAAAATATTAGTATTACTTATTTTACCATTAACACTTTTTAGTGCCTCAAAATTTTTGGGGCCTAAAACAAAGGATTTACTAGCCTCACCTTTGAACCACCCATGAGAATAATAAAATCAATTCAAAGAGAATAAAGCTCCAACACACATTGAATTAAAAACAAATAAAGTAGTTTAACCATTGTGACAATGAAAAAACACTAGCACACAATTAAATGACTATCTCCTAGTTCTTAAATGTAGACGTTGTGAGCACGTGATTTTTGCCTAACATGAATTACTCCCATAAAATCAAAACAAAAATTGTCTATTTTGTACGTTGTGTATTTTTGTGAATTTCCGTGTTATTTTTGGTAATTGTTTGCATTTGTATATGCATGACTATATGTGTTTAAATTAATAAAAATACAAAAAATAGGTCGTATTTACATTTTGATCTAACTTTGCAATTAGGAGTAGTTTAAATTTATTTTACAAAATAAAAAAAAATCACAAAAATATGTATTTTTTGCTTTTCTAGTATTTAATGTCCCAATTGTTGATTTATATTTAATTGATGTTTAAATTGAGTGTGTTAATTGTTAATATAACTTAATTAGTATTTCTTATACTTTAATTAATTTTGTAGTGTAATTAGAAATTTTTGTTTTAATTAGAAAATTAAATTAAAGAGATGAGGAAAACAAAATCAAACAAAAAGAAGAGGAAATCGGAACTGGGCCACACAATTAAACCCAAGACCAGGCCCAAAACATTAACCCATACCCACTACCCGTCTCTCATACCCGTTACCCTTTCCCAAAAACGGTCCCGTTTAATTCAGTCTATGTGATCTCAACCGTTGGATTCATTTGATCCAACGGTTGGGATTAATTCATTCATTTTTGAACCCAAAAACACCCCAAACCCCTGTAACTCCCCATTCACCCAAACACCTCGTCTCCTTCAGAATCCAAATGACCCCGAAAACCCTAACGCCGCCCCCCGCCTCCTCGTCTGAAAAGCCGGCGGCAGCAACGCCGGCAACGCCCAAATTAACACCACGGAACCCCCACCACACCCCAAACCCAAATCCACAAACCCCTTACCTCAAATCCATCTCTAGCTTCTCGAATCGGCGATTGAAGCTCCGAGCCAAAATCCAATCTACCCCAACCGGCCCCAAACTCACACCATAGCATCCCTAGGCCTCCCTCATACCGTAACCAACTCTATTTTTGTTCGAATCTAACCGGAAATCGTCAAGCCCCAAATCCGTATTTTAAGAACCCTAAATTCAAATTGGGTATTTTCTTCGCCGGATTTTATTGAATTGAGGTCTAATAGACCTTAATTGATATGTTTTCACTTAGAAAACATTTCAATTAAGGTCCTTTCGACCTCGAATGCCGAAGACCCAGTCGGCCGAGCTCCATTTTTTGGTTTCGAGGTATTTCATTCTTTTCTTTTCTTTTTTTGTTCTTATTTACTTGCACTCGTCAATTTAGTTTAATTGTTTTTGTAGTTTAATTTGTTTGTTGATTTTTCTCGGACATTTTCAATTTCTTCTTCTTTTGGGACCTTTTATTCGGTCGACCTGTTTGTTTTCTGATTCGTTGTTGTAAATATGGCGTTATAAGATACGAATTCGATTCGTTTAAATTCGTCGAATAACTAATTCTACATTTTTGAGCTATGCTTGGCCGAGATTTTCTTAGACTGTGTGTTATTGATTATAGCTGTTGTAATCGATTCAACGAATGTCGTCGAATAGTTGGTTTCGCAATCTTTTGGCTTTGGCCGAAATTTGTTGAAATCATTTGGTTCGTCAATTGGTTGTTATCAATTCTATGTATTGCAATAGATTAGTCGAATTCCTTAATTCCGTTTGACATCACCTTAGGATAGAAACTGGCACTGTTAATTATGCCTAGAACCACTGTTGGATTGTTTGTTTTGAACCATTGTTGATTTTAAATTAGGCTTGTGAATTGGGTATAGTTGTTGGTCCATTTAAGTAGTCATAAAATTAACCTTTAAAGTGCAATACACATGAAGATGAGTTTGTGAAACCTGCTGGACAGCAGTATACCCCATTGGTTTTTACCTTTAGGACTTGTTTAGTTGTTAAAACCCATACTTAGATAAAACAGGGTGGGATAATCAGAGAATATCATGATGATAATGAGTGTTTCTAACTTTATTAAATGCTGGTTAGTTGTATAATCAGAAACACATGGGAATAACTGAAAAAAGGGTCAAAAGTAATGCACATGGGAGGAGTTTAAGCAGGCTGGACAGATCTGAAACTAAAAGAAATGGGGGGCTGTTACTTTGGTCATTTGGAGGCTATAAAAGGAGATAGAGACTCACTGGCAAAAACACATTTTGAGATAGAAGAAAAACAGAGAGGGAACACACTGGATATACATACGAATACTCACACAGAAACACTCTCTGGAAACACTACACACATTGACACATTGAGATCAATTGGCAGAATACTAGAAACACTCACAGACATACACACTCACTGAAAAACAGAAACACAGAGAGATAGAGATACTGTCAGGGATCACTGAGAATACACTTACACTATAAAAGAAAGATTTTTTCTGGAACATTTGTCTAAAGCAGAATATAGACAGAACACCTGTTTTGCTGCTTCAGTTTGATAAATACTTCCAGTTTTCTTCATTTGAAGTCGGTTCTGTTTTGCACCTTTGTTTTCTGGATTCTTCTTCTGGTTTCAAATCATTTTTGGGATTGTTGGTTGTCTTTGGTTCCTGTTTCTCCTGGGTTTTGTGATCAAGAGTTGCTACTGCTGTTACTGTTGGTTCAAATATGTTTGCTGCATACTGTTGCTAACTTCTCGTTTATTTCGATTCTACTTCCAGGTATGTCGTTAGACTCAAGTGACATTGGATAATGAATCAGCATGTATACACACAATTGAAGCTGAATGATGAAAAACTGTTTACTTTGGCCTGGAATTTTCAGTTTAGTTTAACTGTTTTAACAATTATGGACGTGTTAGTCAGAATTTAACGGCCTGAAACTGTTTGTATTAGCTGGTTGTTTAAACTCTGGGTTTGAATTCATTTTTTTTAGGTGTAGCCTTTTATGAAATATAGTTGAAATCCTGTGATGGTTGTAGCTTAGAACTTCCCATAGATATTAAGTCTTGGTGCAATAAACAGCTTTTCAGTATAACCTCTCTAGTGTAATGTAATTAAACTGTTATACTTTGATAATAGATTGCTTTAGCAACCGTTTCGTAATTAAACTTTCGTTGATAGTTTTCGTAAGCATACAGATCTCATTTGAGTCATGATATGCTTGTCGTAGTTAGTTTGAATCCTTTAACTGTCGTAGAAAGCCATTGTTGAAGTCAAACAGTTGCAAATTCGGAAAGCAATTGTTTACTCTATATTTCACAAGTTTAAAACAGATATCCAAGCATAAAAAAATTTAATCGTATGGGTTCAGTTATTTTAATGTACTAAAACAATGAATAAAAGCGGCTAAAAGTTTAAATTTGCACATAAGTTAAAGCATGTTATAAAATCAGACATTTTTTTAGCTATTTACGATAATTGAAGCGACCGTGCTAGAACCACGGGGTCCGGGGGTGCCTAACTCCTTCCTTCGGGTCAACAGAATTCCTTACTTAGAATTTCTGGTTCGCAGATTTCAATTGGAAAGTCGTAAATTTCCTCGATTCGGGATTTAAATAAATCGGTGACTTGGGACACCATAATTTATTCCAAGTGACGACTCTTAAAAAATAAATAAATAATCCCGTTTCGAATATTGTCACTTAAATTGGAAAAACTCCCTTACGCTTCTACCCCGGGTAGCGGGCGCCAAAAGGAGGTGTGATAGTTAGAATGATTGAAACCACTAGTTCAGGGTTTAAGAATTCGAGCTTTGAATAATTATTTTATTTGGCTTATTTATTATCTGATTTTATTACATGTTTATATTTGATATGCTAAATGTTGCTTTACCGCTTTGATATTTTGTGAACTGTATATAAATTGTGCCGATACCCATTTTTTCTCTTCTGAGTCTTTTGAAATATAATACCGGGCATTTGCTGGACATAGCCTGTTTTTCTCAAGATAGCCGTGGTGCTTGGCACCCGGTGAAGGATTTTGTAGTCACACATGTTTAGGCGGAGAGTTTGTCAATTACGCCGGAAAGCCATGCTACCGGTGCACTGACACTCTTCGGCTCGAGTTGTCCGCTCGAGTTAAAGCCAGTCTAGACACTTTTTCCAACAGGGTGATGACTTAGAATAACAAAACCTTATGCCGGATCCCCGATAGGAACGTTTATTTGCATCGTGTGCATATTTGACTTAGGAGGCTCAACACAGGGGTTGAGCCTGTCTAGGACAGGTGTACCTGAAACAAAAGACCAACTTGTTGCATCTTTCTGTGTGCATTTATTTGTTTCGATCTTACATGCCGACCGGTTTGTTAAAAGGGAGGAAGAAGTGAAACACGTCAGGGTATAGAGTCAAAATAGTTTTATGGAAAATAGTTAGTTCTTTGAAAATAAATTTTGAAAAAATGCAAAAATTCCAAATAAATTTTCTTAATTTTACGAAAAATAGTTACTTCTTTAAAAAATAAATTTTGAAAAAAAAATGCAAAAAACAATTTTCTTAATTTTACAAAAATAGTTAGTCCTTTAAAAAATAAATTTTGAAAAAAAAAATGCAAAAAAAATTCCAAATAAATTTTCTTAATTTTACGAAAATAGTTTAGTTTCTTTGAAAATAATTTTGAAAAAAACAAATGCAAAAAAAAAAATTCCGAATAAATTTTCTTAATTCCTTTGAAAATAATTTGTTTTAGAAATGTTGTTTAAAAATAGTTTATTTTCTTTTCTTGAAATGATTTAGTTCTTTTATTTTCGAACTACGCAAGTTTGATTCTCACCAAACATGAGATACGTAGGCAACCCATATCGGGCTCAACTAATACTGATTTTTTTTTAAGGAAAACAATAATAAATATATTAGAATTAGGATTTTTGGTTTTAGTCGAGAGTTAGGAAATTTTGCAAAAATAGCCAAACATCTCAAAAGGGGTGCCGGAGGACTAATTTCGCAAAACGGAATATAGACATCATACTGGTATCCTGTTATACAGCCTTCAAATCTTCTTCAAGTACTGAAAGGCCGTATTAACAAGACTCGTTTTTTTATACATAATGAAAAAAAAAAATTTGAAAAAATCTTAAGTTCATTTTTATCTTTTCTAGGATCAGCATGACTTCCTCGCAACGAATCGGTCAGAAAAGGGTAAGAGACGAAATGCCACCCATGTTCATGGTCCAAGACAAGACCCCGGATCGGCTCTGTAAATGGTGGACTAGTTTCTCGGCTTGGGAAAGAAATCAAGTTCACAAGCACCTCAAGTTTCTTCCGGACATCATGATGATAAAACCGGACAAAAATGTGATCAGAGCATTAATGAGTTTTTGGGACTCAACAAGCAATGTGTTCAGATTCCGGGATTGCGAAATGACACCCACTTTGGAAGAATTGGGCGGACTCGCAGGACTCGGAAGAGATTTGCACAAGATGAGACCTGCAGCTCCTAGGCAGATGGGTGTAAATAATTTCTTGAAAACGTTATGTCTCCGGCGGGTTCCCATGGGTTGTTTGGAGAACGGTTGGGTGCCACTGGATTATCTCTACGACAGATTTGGTGATAAGAATGGGTTCGCGAAATTCTCAAACACTGAATTTATCAACCAGTTGAATTATGACGCCCGGGGAGACTTAAGGATTTATGCCTTTATGATCGCTTTTTTGGGAACCATGGTTTTTCCCGAACGTGGCGGACGCATCAGAATCCGTTTGGCTGCGGTGGTCTCATATCTACAGAGTAACGAGGAACACACTGTTCTTCCAATGATACTAGGAGACATCTTCCGGGCCTTAACTCGGTGCCAAGAAGGACAAGATTATTTTGAAGGTTGCAATATCTTATTACAAATGTGGTTTGTAGAACATCTCTATCATCACCCAATTGTGATAAACTTCAACACGGATTGGCTGAATTATATTCGTTGTCATACAAACAGAGCCGCCCGTTGTAACCTTCCAGAAGATTTGAGGACTTGGCAAGAACTTCTCAACTCTTTAAGAGCAGATCAACTTACCTGGAATTATTATTGGTTCCCTTCCGCCAAAATCATGCATATCTCGACATATCGCCCATTCTACATACTAATGGGCTTCAGGGGTTTCCAACCATATGCCCCGCTACGCGTCATGCGGCAGTTGGGTAGAGAACAGAAAAGGCCCCCAATTGAGGATATGCAATCGTTTACATGGGAATTTGTGACGGAGGAGACCCCGAGGGAGACTTATGCACAGAAAGTATTGTTCGGTAGTCGACTCTCCGACATCAACGAAATGGTTTCCGATCGAGAACGGGGAGAAGTGAGTCTCGCATATCTTGAATGGTTCCACAACCAATCAATGCCAGAGCAGAGGTCAGAGAGGTCAGTGAAGTATGCCGTAGATTGGGAGAAAGAGGTAGAAACCCGAGTAAGGGAGGCTAAACATGAGACAGCACAAGATTTCCAATCTTGCATTAACACTTTAAAAGAAGACAAGGGAATTTTGGAAGCTGCCATGGATATACAACAGGCTGATTTTGATCGAGAAAGGGCCGGTTGGGAGCAGGAAAGAGAAGCACTCCAAACTCAGATTCAAGAGATGCAATTGGCCGCAGAAAGGTCAAGGAGAAGTCGGAGTGATGAGATGTTGATAAACGATTTGGAAAGGAAAGCCTTTGAACACCAAGAAGACTTGGAGAAGGCAAAAGCGGCTTTAGTTGCAGTCCGGACAAAGTGGAAGAGAACAACCCACCAAGAAGCGCTCCGTCTACAACAAGTAGAAAAAGATTATGATGCAATCATCGTTGATTTAAGAAAAGCAAATGCCAAGTCTTAGGGGCAAAGAACCGACACATAGGGTAGCTGCTCAGAGAAAAAGACATGATCAGGACCAGGATCAATGAAACCGGACACTACATCACTATGAAGTGTTTGACTTGCGAACAAATACCTCGGCCTGCCCTTTTCTCTTCAATCATGGAATGTGTCCACCAAGTCATGGCAGAATTGGGGAGCATACAGAAAGATCTTACACCAAGAACTGCAGCAAGGCCAAACAACGCCCCCCGGGCGCAAAGATTTGAGGCGTTGGAACATGCTTAGAAGAGTCTGTTATTTTAGAGTCTGTTTGTCCTTATAAAAGTTTTTCTCCATTGTTGTCTTTTGCAAGTGTTTCAAGTTTGAAGTTTGTTGAAATAAAATTCATGAACATTTCATTCATATCTTATGTCTATTGTATCCGAACTACGCCCGGTCTGATTCATGCGGGGACATGATACGTAGGCAATCCACATAAGATTCGACCATCACTAAAAAAAAAAAAAAAAAATAAAAAAAGGGGGGAAGAAGTTAAAAGAAAAAGAAGATTGATAAAGGATGAAAGCGGAGGAAAATACAAACCGGAATGACGCATCGCAAACGAATACATGTAGCAACATCATCACCTGTATAAGTGCATCACACCCAACGTGAGATTACTTATCTGTTATGTTGTTTCAGACTAACCGTTTATTTGCCAAACTCCAGGTTTTAGTAAAAGTGGTTGACTTTGTGGTAATCTGGCACCATATTCGTACTTCACAAGGTCCAAAGGAAAAGTTCGGCAGCCTGAAAGTACTCATCCCTATTTCACTAGGTCAAAAAAGGGTGCCGACATGTCTTCAGAAATGCCTTTAGCAACCATTCCCGTTTCAGAGGAAAGCTCATTGACAACCATCCCGGCTACCTGAGTCGGCAGCTTTGGAGGAGAATAGAATTCTGCGTTGCTGCATGCTCGAGATGTTGGACGATTGGAACAATGGGAAAGAGCCCCCGAGTCTGATCCCTGGGTTCCCTGAAATTCTTCTCAGATCAAGCGGAATTTCCAATACCCCCATCAATTACCCGCCTACTTTGTTCGGGTATTCTAATGCTACAACCCTCTCTGAATCACCTTCCACATCCCATCCTAGGGTGACACCACATGATACATCCGCAAGAACGTCGGTTGAGTTGCCAGTTCCAGTCACAACGCATCCCACCGCACATGTTCCTTTCTTCGACTCCGCATCCTTTACATTCCCAGCACCACCGCTTACACGGGACCATACCCAGATTGCAGCCAATATATATCCTCAGCCGCCTCGATATGAGTTTCTACCGAGCCAAAATCTAAAGACCCCCGAACAGGATGAGATGGCAAAAAGAATGAGGAGTTTGGAACAAAGCCTGAAGAACATGCAAGGTCTAAGTGGACAGAAAAGTGTATCTTACGCTGATCTATGCATGTTCCCGCACGTCCACTTGCCATTAGGTTTTAAGACACCGAAGTTCGAAAAGTATGATGGGCATGGTGACCCCATTGCTCATCTGAAGAAATACTGCAATCAATTGCGAGGTGCCGGCGGCAGGGAAGAATTGTTGATGGCGTACTTCGGAGAAAGTTTGGTCGGAATAGCATCAGAATGGTATATGGATCAAGACATATCTCGATGGCACATCTGGGATGATTTGGCCAGAGATTTTGTGAAACAGTTCCAATACAACATCGATATTGCGCCAGGCAGGAATTCTCTATCGAACTTAAAGAAGAAGCCCTCAGAAAGCTTCAGAGAATATGCCATCAAATGGCGAGAGCAAGCATCCAGGGTGAAACCCCTATGGACGAAATTGAAATGGTCACGACTTTTCTCCAAGCTCAAGAGCCAGACTACTTTCAAAATATAATGTCGGCGATGGGAAAACCTTTCGCCGAAGCAATCAAGATCGGAGAAATGGCAGAAAATGGCTTGAAAACAGGGCGGATTTTGAGTCAAGCGGCCATTCGGGCAACTTCCCAAGCCATTCAAGGCGGGTCTGGAGGGATGCCTAGAAGCAAGAAGAAAGAGGAAACTGCCATGGCGGCAGTAGAAGATAGGAGATATCGAACCTCAAGACAGGTATTCTCCGACAAGGCCCCCCAGCATTACTATCCACCTCACAACATGGCCTATGCTCCTCCGCCTCCACCTTATGCAGTCATGAACATTCAACCTCTGGCACGGCCACAGCCACCAGCCAACAGGAATCCACCTCCTTTCCAGAGAAACCAACCCCCTTACCCAAACCAGTATAATCCACGGCCAAATAACACCCGACACCGTGAGCAACCCAAAATGAGCTTGACACCGATTGGGGAGCCGTATTCCACTCTTTTCCCAAAACTCAGGCAAGAAAACCTACTGCAGCCCGTTCCGCAGAACAGGCAGAATCCAGACTCTCCTGCCTACCAGAGGGGAATATACTGTGCATATCATTCGGGTGTTGAAGGACACAGTACTGACAATTGTTGGACGTTGAAAAAGGCAGTGCAAGAATTGATCAATCAAAGGAGGATTGTCTTCGCAGATGAAGACATCCCAAATGTGACAAACAACCCATTACCAGCCCACAACAATGGGCCAGTGATTGGAATGATTTGTGACGACAAGGAATTTGACCCAGCTTTGAAAGCAATAATCGCCATTGCCAACATAGAGAAGCGGCCTGAGGCTCCCCCGAGATAAGAGAAAATGGGGAAAAAGGTTGAAGTTCTTGAGACCAGATCTGAAAAGACGATTGAATTGAAAGCATCGTCTCAGAAGAGCGGAGTCCTTTACCTCCCACGAGGTCGGTTGGAAAAACCATTATCAATAGGTGCCCCCAAGAAGTTCCACTTAAAGAGAGAAACATCAATGTATGTACCAAAAGGAACTTACGTGGCCCGAAAGCCAGATGAACCTGTGGTTATTGCACGCGTACAACAAAAACCAATGACAGATCCATCCGCAGTACCCTGGAGCTACCAACGAACACTTGTTACGCGCAAAGGGAAAGAGATTGCGGTAAATTCATCTGAGAGCGTCCTGGGGCAGAAGTACTTAAACATGCAAGAGGTAAATAACGCCACACAAAGGCGTTTCCCGTCAAAGAAACTTGTAAGTGCTGAAGAAGGAGAGGTCTTTTTTCAAAAGATGCAAATGCCTGACTATGAGGTGATAGACCAACTGCGCAAATGCCCAGAGCAGGTGTCGATGTTGTCCCTTCTAATGAAGTCTACGGAACATCAGAAGGTTTTGCTAAAAGCTTTGAATGAGGTGTATGTGCCTATTGAGACTTCATCCGAACAACTTGAAAGAATGACAGAGAGATTCTTCGCGATCAATCAGATTTCTTTCAGTAAAGCTGATTTGCCTTTGGAGGGTGCCGTCCACAATAAAGCTTTGCATTTGACTGTCAAAGGCGAAGGCTACTATATGAAGAGGGTCATGGTTGATGGGGGTTCGGGGGTAGACATATGCCCGCTTTGCACTTTAGGCCGCATAGGAATCGGAGCTGAAAGGATTCGGCCTAACAACATATGTGTGCGAGCTTTTGACGGTGTGAAAAGAGATACTGTCGGAGAGATTGATGTAATTATGACCATCGGCCCGGTGGACTTCGAAGTGACATTCCAAGTTTTGGATATGGACACTTCTTACAACTTTCTTCTGGGGAGACCATGGATTCATGCGGCCAGAGTTGTGCCCTCTACCCTCCATCAGATGTTAAAATTCGAACACAAGGGACAAGAGATCGTGGTCCACGGGGAAGACGAGCAATCAATTTATCGAGATCCGTCCATCCCTTGTTTAGAAGCGGAAGCGGGAAGCGAACACACTGTCTATCAAACTTTCGAGATTGTGTTGGCAGATCAACACGAAGAAGGGAACCCTCTCCCCCAACCTTTCCTGTCTAATGCCTCCATCATGGTGGCAAAAGAAATGATTAAACATGGCTTCCAGCCGGGAAAAGGTTCGGGAAAGTCCCTACAAGGAGTGCCGACGCTGATAACCTTACCCGTAGCTGAAAAGTTCTTCGGAGTAGGCTTTCGCCCAACCCCCAGAAGATGAGAGATGGGCCAACAAGAGAAAGGAGAAAGGATGGGTTCTGCCGCAACCATTGCCACATCTGTACCAAACTTTTGTCCGACCAAGGTACAGTGAAGAAGAAGAAGACGAGGTCTTCACAACAGAGGAAATTGAAGAAATATGCGGGGCCATGAGGCAAATGCTCTATGATGTTAATATGGTCCAATCGGGAGAAGGAACAAGCACCGCTGGGGTGCTGTATGTGGGCCCTGAAGCTAAATTGCAAAATTGGAAAGTCACACCCTTCCCAATCAGGCGGGAGTTCTGGTACATTTGTCCTGTCGTTTTTCCTTCATCACAAGTTACTTCAGGACGTAGCTTGGATGTTTTTCTTTGTTTTCTTGTATTTTTGGTTTCCCCAATGTAATTTTGTTTGTTTTCATAAAATTCCAAGAAAATAAAATAAATATTTCCTCATTTTTACACTCTTTCTAATTTTGTTATTTATTCTTCCTTTTCAGTCCTAATAATGCGGCTTTAAATAACATGACATGCTTGCGGAACTCATGCTCAAATCCGAACACGCCACCTAATCCGGAAATAATGAACCAAGAACCGGAATACGATAAAGACGAGGCTTTTAGGGAAATAAATCGAGAATTGGAACATTTCGAGAATAAACCTAAGCCAAACTTGAATGACACCGAACCGGTTAATTTGGGAACCGATGAAGAGGTCCGAGAGACCAAGATAAGCATCCACATAGATGAGAAAACACGAGATGCAATAATCCAACTCTTGTTTGAATTTAAAGACGTGTTTGCTTGGTCTTACGACGACATGCCAGGATTAAGAGCTGATCTAGTGGTGCACAAGTTACCAATCTACCCTGACTGTCGCCCAGTACAACAAAAGCAAAGAAAGTTCAAGACTGACATCAGTGATAAAATCAAAGAAGAAATCGCTAAGCAGTTGAAAATAGGGGTAATTCGAGTGGTACAATACACCACGTGATTGGCTAATGTTGTGCCCGTGCCAAAGAAGGACGGAAAAACTCGAGTGTGTGTTGAATACCGAGATCTGAATAAAGCAAGTCCTAAAGATAACTTTCCTTTACCAAACATCCATATCCTTGTTGATAATTGTGCCAAACATGAGATACAATCGTTTGTGGATTGTTACGCGGGATATCATCAAGTGTTGATGGATGAAGAGGACGCCGAGAAGACTGCTTTTACCACACCTTGGGGGACTTACTGTTACCGAGTCATGCCATTCGGTTTGAAAAACACTGGAGCAACATACATGAGAGCTATGACTGCCATTTTCCACGACATGATGCATCCGGAAATAGAGGTGTACGTGGACGATGTGATCATCAAATCCAGAACTCAGGGCGATCATGTGCGAGACTTGAGGAAATTCTTTGAGAGGTCGAGGAAGTACGATTTGAAGTTGAATCCAGCCAAATGCGCTTTTGGAGTCCCGTCAGGTAAACTTTTGGGTTTCATAGTCAGTAGAAGAGGTATTGAATTAGATCCCACAAAGATAAAATCCATCCGGGATTTACCTCCTCCTAGAACAAAGAAAGATGTAATGAGTCTTCTAGGCCGACTGAACTACATCAGTAGGTTCATCGCTCAGTTGACTTCCATATGTGAACCCATATTCAAGTTGTTGAAGAAAGACGCTGCAATCAAATGGACAACGGAATGTCAAGAAGCTTTTGACAAAATCAAAGAATATTTGTCAAATCCTCCGGTCTTGGTCCCGCCAGAGCCAGGGGGGCCTCTTATCTAGTATTTAACTGTCTTGGAAAACTCTTTTGGTTGTGTCCTCGGACAACGTGATGCGACAGAGAAGAAAGAGCAGGTGATTTACTACCTGAGCAAGAAGTTCACTAGTTATGAGGTCAAGTACACTTTGCTGGAAAGAACGTGTTGTGCTTTAACTTGGGTCGCTCAGAAATTGAGACACTACCTCCAAGCCCATACGACTCACCTCATTACTCGGTTGGATCCTTTAAAGTATATATTCCAGAAACCGATGCCTACCGGAAGATTGGCAAAATGGCAGATCCTGCTCACCGAGTTTGACATAGTCTATGTCACTCGCACGGCAATGAAAGCTCAAGCATTAGCAGACCATTTGGCTGAGAACCCGATCGACGAGGAGTATCAACCATTGAATACCTACTTTCCTAATGAAGAGGTAAATACGACAGAAGTTGTTGCAGAGGACAGTCATGCTTGGAAAATGTTTTTCGATGGGGCGGTAAACGCTAAAGGTGTAGGGATTGGGGAAATCTTGATCTCTCCTGCTGGTCAGCATTACCCAGCCACGGCTAGGCTCCGTTTCTTCTGCACGAACAATACGGCTGAGTATGAAGCTTGTATCATGGGCATGAACATGGCAATTGATCAGGGCGTCGAAGATTTGTTGATCATGGGAGATTCGGATCTAATTATCAAACAATCTCAAGGTGAATGGGAAACTCGGGACGTTAAACTCCTCCCTTACCGACAGCACGTGAATATTCTTGGCAAGCAATTTGCATCGATAGAGTTCAGGTATATCCCACGATGTCACAATGAACTAGCTGACGCACTTGCCACTTTAGCTTCAATGCTACCTTATTCGGGCAACGCCCATGTCAATCCCTTGGAAATCCAAATCAGAGAAAGCCATGGTTATTGCAATGCAATCGAAGAGGGACCAAGCGTCAAGCCATGGTACTACGATATCGGGAGATTTTTGAGAACACAAGAATACCCAGAACATGCTACTGGAGATCAAAAGAGGACCATTAGGCGACATGCAGGTGGTTTCTTTTTGAGCGGCGAGGTCATGTATAAAAGAACCCCGGATCTTAACCTTTTAAGGTGTGTTTATGCCGAAGAAGCAGGAAGAATCATGCACGAAGTACATGCAGGAGTATGCGAGCCTTATATGAATGGGTATGTTTTAGCTAGGAAAATCCTTCGAGCAGGTTATTATTGGATGACCATGGAGAAAGATTGTTTCGGTTTTGTCCGAAAATGCCATCAATGTCAGGTACATGGAGATCTGATTCATGCACCGCCAACTGAGCTACATCCCATGTCAGCGTCGTGGCCATTTGTCGCTTGGGGAATGGATGTCATCGGCCCGATTGAGCCGAAAGCTTCGAATGGGCACCAATTCATACTGGTGGCTATCGATTACTTCACAAAATGGGTCGAAGCCGTCACTCTCAAATCAGTCACTAAGAAAGCTGTGGTGGATTTCGTACACTCAAATCTTATCTGGCATTTTGGTATACTTGCAACTATCATCACAGACAATGCTGTGAATTTGAATAGTCGTTTGATGGAAGAAATATGCGAGTAATTCAAAATAACGCATAGGAACTCCACCCCTTATCGGCCCAAAGCAAATGGTGCCGTGGAAGCAGCGAACAAAAACATTAAGAAGATTTTGAGAAAGACAATCCAAAGTTCTAGACAATGGCATGAACAATTACCGTTCGCTTTACTGGGATACCGTACTACAGTACGCACATCGGTAGGAGCGACTCCATACCTGCTGGTCTATGGGACCGAGGCCGTGATACCGGCAGAGGTAAAAATTCCTTCACTTCGTACGATTGTTGAAGCAGAGATTGAAGATAGCGAGTGGGTTAAGACTCGTTTGGAGCAATTAACTTTGATAGATGAAAAGCGAATGGCTGCAGTCTGTCACGGACAACTGTACCAACAAAGAATGGCTCGTGCTTACAATAAGAAAGTACGACCGAGAAATTTCGAAGTAGGTCAGTTGGTTTTAAGACTCATTCTTCCACATCACGAGGAAGCGAAAGGAAAATTCGCCCCTAATTAGAAAGGACCATACATCATCAGAAAAATACTGCCGAGAGGAGCGTTATACTTGGGAGACATGGAAGGAAAAGATCCTGAAACAACTGTGAATGCAGATGCTGTGAAAAGGTATTATGTCTGAATTTGCTTTGATGATGTCCTTACAAGTCGAAATGATTGAAGGCTTTTATTCCCGCTATCCAAACACTACCAACCCTTTTGTAAACCTTTTGAGCTGGTTACCTTTCTTTGGCTACCCTCTTTGGAATCCAAACCAAATAAAAAAAAAACCAAAACTTCCTGAACTACGTTCTGACTTGATTCCGAAAGGATACGTAGGGAACCTCTCCCTGAGGTTCAGTCACACCAAACCAAAAATCCCAGTTTCCCCAAAAAATGAAACTGGGGCAGATGATATTGTTGATTCGGTTTAAGATCCGTCAAGATGATTCCAAAGTTGTAATTTTGTCCACATTTCTTGTTACCCAAACCGAGTACAAGTCCTTCAAGATCGATGTGAAGCTGTGAAAACATCATTGTTGCGGTCCGAAGCATCTGGAATGAAAAGAAATAAAATGAGAGAGTCTTATTGGTGAAAACCTTCGGGCACCATAAGACGATGGAAGTAGAGAAATACAAAATGAGAGAGCTCGTTGGTAAAAACACGCAAACAGTGCTATCTGGCGATGGTGAGAAGAGAAATGAGAGAGGTCGATTGGCGAAAACCCGCAAAAGGGCGCTATCAACCGAAAAGGTTGTTTCACCACAAGAAGTCCTGGCACGGCCCCTTAGCTCGGAAACATAGACCCGTTTTGGTTCATAAGAAAATGGGAGTTTGTGACGATCAAGCATCTAGTCCGAGAAGCATGTCATGTTGTTTAAAGTCAGCATATACCTCAGATAAGTCCTTCTTTTTCCCCGAAAGGGACTCCTCTATCTTTGATACGTTTTTCCATTCTTTGTTCATTTTCTTTTCTTTGAATCCCTTTCGGTTTAATTTTAATTCTGAAACTATTACAAAGGAAGGTGACAGGACCGGTTTTACAGGACTCCGCCTGGTAAAGAAGAAAAGAAAAACAGCCTCAATGGTGTATTGATACAATCCACGATTGGATCGTAATGATCGATTGTTTCCAAAGAAACGGAGTTTAGAGAGGAAATGGAAATCAAAGGCCAAGGTCTTAGAAGAGACGGAATAAGGTCGAAGGATAGAACCCACACGGAAAATCCTCGTGAAATTCCGGGAATGAACCCGGTCAGTTTGAAAGGAAGTCACCCCAAAGACAATTGGTAGCAAACTTCTCAATGGAAATGGGGAAACGATCAAGCAATGAAGATAATCAAGGCCGCAAAGTCAACCACTTTTTTCAACTGATAAAATATTCTTTGTTGAAAGCAGGTCTGTTTAATTGTGCAAGAAGAAGGTACAACTCAAAGAAGTGAAATACGCAAGCTTTGAAATGGCTTTGGAACAAGGAAAACACATAAAAGGGTCTGTTTAATTGTGCAAGAAGAAGGTACAACTCAAAGAAGTGAAATACGCAAGCTTTGAAATGGCTTTGGAACAAGAAAAACACATAAAAGGGTAAGTTTCTTTTTAGAGATTTATCTTATGCATTTGTTGATTGTTAAAAAGAAAGCCTAAAAGAAGGCCCAAAAAGAAGAATAAAAGAAAAGAAAATGAAAACTCCAAAAAAGAGAATCAAATCATATCAGTCCAATATCTGTTTGGACCCCGGTCAGAAAAACCGAGGGTCTTTCCGGCCAGAAAGCCGTGAAACTATTATCCCCGGTCAAAAAATCGAGGATCTCCCCGTCAGAAAACTGCGGAGCCGTTTACTTTTACCCCGGCCAAAAACCGAGGGTCTAACGGCCAAAAACCGTTAGACATTGTTTGAATTCCGGCCAGAAAGCCGTGAAACTTTTATGCCAGGTCAAAAAACCGATGATCTCCCAGTCAGAAAACTGCGGAGCCATTTATTTTTACCCCGGCCAAAAAATTGAGGGTCTGACGGCCAAAAAACCATTAGACATTGTTTGAATTCCGGCCAGAAAGCCGTGAAACTCTTATCCCCGATCAGAAAACCGAGGATCTCCCAATCAGAAAACTGCGGAGCCATTTACTTTTACCCCGGCCAAAAACCGAGGATCTGACGGCCAAAAAACCGTTAGATACTGTTTGAATTCCGGCCAGAAAGCCGTGAAACTTTTATCCCCGGTCAAAAACCGAGGATCTCCCCAGTCAGAAAACTGCGGAGCCATTTACTTTTACCCCGGCCAAAAACCGAGGATCTGACGGCCAAAAAACCGTTAGATATTGTTTGAATTCCGGCCAAAAAGCCGTGAAACTTTTATCCCCGGTCAAAAAACCGAGGATCTCCCGAGTCAGAAAACTGCGGAGCCATTTACTTTTACCCCGGCCAAAAAACCGAGGATCTGACGGCCAAAAAACCGTTAGATATTGTTTGAATTCCGGCCAGAAAGCCGTGAAACTTTTATCCCCGGTCAAAAAACCGAGGATCTCCCCAGTCAGAAAACTGCGGAGCCATTTACTTTTACCCCGGCCAAAAAACCGAGGATCTGACGGCCAAAAAACCGTTAGATGTTGTTTGAATTCCGGCCAGAAAGCCGTGAAACTTTTATCCCTGGTCAAAAATCCGAGGATCTCCCCAGTCAGAAAACTGCGGAGCCATTTACTTTTACCCCGGCCAAAAAATCGAGGATCTGACGGTCAAAACCGTTAGATATTGTTTGAATTCCGGCCAGAAAGCCGTGAAACTTGTATCCCCGGTAAAAAAACCAAGGATCTCCCAGTCAGAAAACTGCGGAGCCATTCAGTTTAACCCCGGCCAAAAATCGAGGGTCTAGCGGCCGAAACCGTTATACATCGTTTGAACTCCGGCCAGAAAGCCGTGAAACTCTTCTTCAAAATCCCGGCCAGAAAGTCGTGGAACGTTTATTTGTGAAATTATGATTTTCTTACCCAATACCAAAGAGTCTTTTTAACCGCTCTCTGTGTCACAACTAACTCACGAAATTTTCCTAGCAAAACTGGGGCAGAAAAATTTCGTTCGTTTGTTTGTTTTGTTGTCTAAATAGGTTTGACCTCGGGACGCAAGGATCGAGATAACCTACAAATGGAACATCAATCCAGAGTGAAGAAAAGAAGAAAAGAACCAAAAGAAAAAAGTTCAAAAGTTGGAGTAAACAAAGACGCGGATTGCTCAGAAGCTGATTGAAGTAACAAGCTCCGCCGACTCCGTTCCACTCGATGCTACGAAAATAAACAAGCACGTACAGCTTGTTGAGCATCAAGATTGAGATCAAGGTCTACAGCAAATCAGCTAAGATTCAAGATCAAGTTTTCAGGAAAATCACATATAGGAATCTTGCTTTAATTTCCTTTTGGTGTAATAAGGAGGTCAGTAAGCAGTAAGCAGCAACATCAGCGATGATAGCAACAGTAACGGCAAAGTGTCAGTCCACGGTAGTCCCAGCTATCAAAACTTCCCGAACTACATTGACCTGATTCCTGTTTAGCCCAGGATATGTAGGAGGCCTCTTGAAGCGAAGGCTCGGTCAAGATCTTTCAAAATGCTTCACAAGTGTTCGGACGGGCAAAAATCGCTCGTATTAGCTCATTATCTTTGCACGAAAACTCTTCGAGTTTACACGCAAAGAGCGGCAGCTGTGAGCACGTGATTTTTGCCTAACATGAATTACTCCCACAAAATCAAAACAAAAATTGTCTATTTTGTACGTTGTGTATTTTTGTGAATTTTCGTGTTATTTTTGATAATTGTTTGCATTTGTATATGCATGATTATATGTGTTTAAATTAATAAAAATACAAAAAATAGGTCGTATTTACATTTTGATCTAACTTTGCAATTAGGAGTAGTTTAAATTTATTTTACAAAATAAAAAAAAATCACAAAAATATGTATTTTTTGCTTTTCTAGTATTTAATGTCCCAATTGTTGATTTATATTTAATTGATGTTTAAATTGAGTGTGTTAATTGTTAATATAACTTAATTAGTATTTCTTATACTTTAATTAATTTTGTAGTGTAATTAGAAATTTTTGTTTTAATTAGAAAATTAAATTAAAGAGATGAGGAAAACAAAATCAAACAAAAAGAAGAGGAAATCGGAACTGGGCCACACAATTAAACCCAAGACCAGGCACAAAACATTAACCCATACCCACTACCCGTCTTTCATACCCGTTACCCTTTCCCAAAAACGACCCCGTTTAATTCAGTCTATGTGATCTCAACCGTTGGATTCATTTGATCCAACGGTTGGGATTAATTCATTCATTTTTGAACCCAAAAACACCCCAAACCCCTGTAACTCCCCATTCACCCAAACACCTCGTCTCCTTCAGAATCCAAATGACCCCGAAAACCCTAACGCCGCCCCCCGCCTCCTCGTCTGAAAAGCCGGCGGCAACGACGCCGGCAACGCCCAAATTAACACCACGGAACCCCCACCACACCCCAAACCCAAATCCACAAACCCCTTACCTCAAATCCATCTCTAGCTTCTCGAATCGACGATTGAAGCTCCGAGCCAAAACCCAATCTACCCCAACCGGCCCCAAACTCACACCATAGCATCCCTAGGCCTCCCTCATACCGTAACCAACTCTATTTTTGTTCGAATCTAACCGGAAATCGTCAAGCCCTAAATCCGTATGTTAAGAACCCTAAATTCAAATTGGGTATTTTCTTCGCCGGATTTTATTGAATTGAGGTCTAATAGACCTTAATTGATATGTTTTCACTTAGAAAACATTTCAATTAAGGTCTTTTCGACCTCGAATGCCGAAGACCAAGTCGGCCGAGCTCCATTTTTTGGTTTCGAGGTATTTCTTTCTTTTCTTTTCTTTTTTTGTTCTTATTTAATTGCACTCGTCAATTTAGTTTAATTGTTTTCGTAGTTTCATTTGTTTGTTGATTTTTCTCGGACATTTTCAATTTCTTCTTCTTTTGGGACCTTTTATTTGGTCGACCTGTTTGTTTTCTGATTCGTTGTTGTAAATGTGGCGTTATAAGATACGAATTCGATTCGTTTAAATTCGTCGAATAACTAATTCTACTTTTTTGAGCTATGCTTGGCCGAGAGTTTCTTAGACTGTGTGTTATTGATTATAGCTGTTGTAATCGATTCAATGAATGTCGTCGAATAGTTGGTTTCGCAATCCTTTGGCTTTAGCCGAAATTTGTTGAAATCATTTGGTTCGTCGATTAGTTGTTATCAATTCTATGTATTGCAATCGATTAGTCGAATTCCTTAATTCCGTTTGACATCACCTTAGGATAGAAACTGGCACTGTTAATTATGCCTAGAACCACTGTTGGATTGTTGTTTTGAACCATTGTTGATTTTAAATTAGGCTGTGAATTGGGTATAGCTGTTAGTCCATTTAAGTAGTCATAAAATTAACCTTTAAAGTGCAATACACATGAAGATGAGTTGGTGAAACCTGCTGGACAGCAGTATACCCCATTGGTTTTTACCTTTAGGACTTGTTTAGTTGTTAAAACCCATACTTAGACAAAACAGGGTGCGATAATCAGAGAATATCATGATGATAATGAGTGTTTCTAACTTTATTAAATGCTGGTTAGTTGTATAATGAGAAACACATGGGAATAACTGAAAAAAGGGTCAAAAGTAATGCACATGGGAGGAGTTTAAGCAGGCTGGACAGATCTGAAACTAAAAGAAATGGGGGATGTTACTTTGGTCATTTGGAGGCTATAAAAGGAGATAGAGACTCACTGGCAAAAACACATTTTGAGATAGAAGAAAAACAGAGAGGGAACACACTGTATATACATACGAATACTCACACAGAAACACTCTCTGGAAACACTACACACATTGACACATTGAGATCAATTGGCAGAATACTAGAAACACTTACAGACATACACACTCACTGAAAAACAGAAAC
Source organism: Nicotiana noctiflora (assembly GCA_032618575.1). Taxonomy (NCBI): domain Eukaryota; kingdom Viridiplantae; phylum Streptophyta; class Magnoliopsida; order Solanales; family Solanaceae; genus Nicotiana; species Nicotiana noctiflora. The sequence goes on from JASVEL010010280.1 coordinate 55,734, forward strand.
ATAGAGAGATAGAGATACTGGCAGGGATCACTGAGAATACACTTACACTCTAAAAGAAAGATTTTTTCTGGAACATTTGTCTAAAGCAGAATATAGACAGAACACCTGTTTTGCTTACTTCAGTTTGATAAATACTTCCAGTTTTCTTCATTTGAAGTCGGTTCTGTTTTGCTCCTTTGTTTTCTGGATTCTTCTTCTGGTTTCAAATCATTTTTGGGATTGTTGGTTGTCTTTGGTTCCTGTTTCTCCTGGGTTTACTGATCAAGAGTTGCTACTGCTGTTACTGTTGGTTCAAATCTGTTTGCTGCATACTGTTGCTAACTTCTCGTTTATTTCGATTCTACTTCCAGGTATGTCGTTAGAGTCAAGTGACATTGGATAATGAATCAGCATGTATACACACAATTGAAGTTGAATGATGAAAAACTGTTTACTTTGGCCTGGAATTTTCAGTTTAATTTAACTGTTTTAACAATTATGGACGTGTTAGTCAGAATTTAACGGCCTGAAACTGTTTGTATTAGCTGGTTGTTTAAACTCTGGGTTTGAATTCATTTTTTTTAGGTGTAGCCTTTTATGAAATATAGTTGAAATCCTGTGATGGTTGTAGCTTAGAACTTCCCATAGATATTAAGTCTTGGTGCAATAAACAGCTTTTCAGTATAACCTCTCTAGTGTAATGCAATTAAACTGTTATACTTTGATAATAGATTGCTTTAGCAACCGTTTCGTAATTAAACTTTCGTTGACAGTTTTCGTAAGCATACAGATCTCATTTGAGTCATGATATGCTTGTCATAGTTAGTTTGAATCATTTAACTGTCGTAGAAAGCCATTGTTGAAGTCAAACAGTAGCAAATTCGGAAAGCAATTGTTTACTCTATATTTCACAAGTTTAAAACAGATATCCAAGCATAAAAAAAATTAATCGTATGGGTTCAGTTATTTTAATGTACTAAAACAATGAATAAAAGCGGCTAAAAGTTTAAATTTGCACATAAGTTAAAGCATGTTATAAAATCAGACATTTTTTTTAGCCATTTATGATAATTGAAGCGACCGTGCTAGAACCACGGGGTCCGGGGGTGCCTAACACCTTCCTTCGGGTCAACAGAATTCCTTACTTAGAATTTCTGGTTCGCAGACTTCAATTGGAAAGTCGTAAATTTCCTCGATTCGGGATTTAAATAAATCGGTGACTTGGGACACCATAATTTATTCCAAGTGGCGACTCTGAAAAAAAAAATAAATAATTCCGTTTCGAATATTGTCACTTAAATTGGAAAAACTCCCTTACGCTTCTACCCCCGGGTAGCGGGCGCGCCAAAAGGAGGTTTGACAGACGTTAGCACGAACATTTCTAGCAAAATGACACATTCAATATACAGTATCATAAAAATAAATCATACTACACAATCAAGCACTTTGTATCGATCCTAACTCATGTACGCAGACAAAAGAAAATCTTCTTATTTTCAAAAATAAACTATATAATTAAACTAATAAACCCCAAATTACTGACCTGAATTAAGCGAGCGGCAGTAGTGACTCGGCGAGTAAAATTCCTCAACGCTCTCTCTTGCGAAACTTTTTCCAAAAGCACATCCCTCGAAATCTCCTTCGCACTCGCGCCTCGCAATGATACCTCATCAACACGAGAGAAAAAAAACAAAATCAACCAAATTCTCAAATTAGCATCCAAAATCATGCAAAGAAAATGAGTAATTAAATTATTACTTAGTTATATGTAAACCTGGTGTATTCGAGGTTCGCTCATGGTGGATAAATAAGGTTAATACGAGCGATGTGATTAGAGAGGAAAATGACTAAGAGAAATCGTGAAATAGTTGGGGAGTGGGGATATGATTATGGGTTAACGGGTTTAATTATTGACCCGATTCCTTAACAAAAAAACACCATTATTGCAGAATGCGTATGACGATAACTAATTAACCAATCTATATCTATATATTATTAAAAGCAAAGGAAAAAACCCTTTTATTAAGATACGTGGCAGCTTCAGAAAAAGCCACGTGGCATAGTTAGTTATTAAATTAGTTATTTAGTTAATAATTAATTATTGGTTATTCTTTTTATATTTAAATATATCTAAAAAATAATAATAAAAAACTACCATATATATATATTAATAGGTTACTTTAATTACATTAATAAATATAGATATCTTATAATTAATTAACTATAATAAAATCTATATATTATTAAAAGCAAAGGAAAAAGCCCTTTTATTAAGCCACGTGGCAGCTTCAGAAAAAGCCACGTGGCATAGTTAGTTATTAAATTAGTTATTTAGTTAATAATTAATTATTGGTTATTCTTTTTATATTTAAATATATCTAAAAAATAACAATAAAAAACCACCATATATAGATATCTTATAATTAATTAACTATAATAAAATAATTTTAAAACTCCAACTTAAATTGCACCCCAACTTAATAGAAAACCATGTATTGCTCTATTATTTGTTGAAATTAACAATGTGAGCAAATCCATACGGAATAAATTTGAAACATACTCCGAACTAATCTATCTATATATTATTAAAAGAAGAGGAAAAGGTCATTTCTTTAAGCCAAGTGGCAGCCTAAGAAAAACTCATTTAGCATAATTAATTTTTTAGTTAATAGTAAGTTTTTTTTTGGAATTTAAAAATCTATAAAAAATGAAAATAAGAAAAAAAAATTACTACTTCAAATTGGGGAGTAGTTATTCCTAATATATATATATATATATATATATATATATATATATATATATATATATATATATATATATATATATATATATATATATATATTTATATATTCCATGCACCACTTCAAATTGGGGAGTAGTTTATATATATATATATATATATTGTTATTATATATTACTATATTTATTTATTATTATATTATATTATATTATTATAGATAAGAATAGCAAAAAAGTCCAAGTATGCCAAGTTTCACCAAAATTAAAAGGAGAGAAAAAAGTCCTCTCCTTAAGCCAAGTGGCAGCCTAAAAAAAAGCCATTTAGCATAATTAGTTTTTTAGTTAATAGTAAGTTATTTTTTTGAATTTAAATATCTATAAAAAATAAAAATAAGAAAAAAAGTTACCACTTCAAATTGGGAAGTAGTTATTCCTAATATATATATATATATATATATATATATATATATATATATATTATAGATAATAAGAATAGCAAAAAAGTCCAAGAATGCCAAGTTTCACCAAAATTTAACAAGTGTCAAATTTTAGGAACAAACCTCCAAAAATTTGGATATTCAAAAATAATTTTAAATAAATAGAAAAATAAAATATCTTTAATCTTCCAATTGAGTTTACTACAACGTGGACAATTTTTTAAATGCTTTGTTAAACCTAAAAATTCGAAAAACATAACTACTCCAAGCTAAATTATTAACTGCCGACATAATTAGACAAATGAAAAGAGTAGTCTAGAATTAGCGTCACTTTACAAATTGAGCCTTCCCTTTTCTCTTGAAAATTAAAAATTCAGAGTGTTTATTAGATGCCTTGGTTTTAAAAATAGTATACCAAGATAAATAGTTGTTTCTTTTCATTAAAATAGAGAGAATTTGTTTTACTAATTTGATATTATTGAGAAAAAGTTATTTGGCACTTTTACAATAAAATATAAGCTATTTTTATTTGATTAATTTAAATTATATATCTATATTTATATAAAGATTCACTCATCAAGAATATAAGAAAAATATTATACAAAAGAAAGCAGCAAACATAAATATTAAACAAAGTAACATGCTAATATTTTTTTATTAACAATGTAATAATACTAAATATTGGATAATATATTAAAAAATTACATAACAAAAAAGTTATTCGATGACTATATTAGTTCCTTTAATTTAATAGAGATTTTATCAATTAAAATTCAGATTATATTATTGAGAATAGCAAAATAAAATTTAAAATAAAATAATATTTCACGAGTAATAAAATATATCTTTTATTATATTACAAAAAGAAAGTAGTAATAAAAAATATTATACAAATTTATATGCTAATAAATTTTTATTAACAATATAATAATACTAAATATTATATATAATAAAGAAAAATATCGAACAAAAAATCTATATTAGTCCCTTTAATTTAATAGATACTTTAGTCATTAAATTGCAAATAATATTGCTTAGAACAAGAGAATAAAATTTGAATAAAAATATATTTTTAGATTAATAAAATATATATCTTCTATTATATTTCAAAAAGATAGTAGCAAATAAAAATATTAAACAACGTAATATGCTAATAAAAATATCTATTAATAATATAATAATACTAAATATTAGTAATATAATATTCTCACAAGATAGGGGTAAAATGTGCGTACACACTATCATGTCTGAATTCCACATTATGAGATAATACTTGGTATATTATTATTATTGTTGTATATAAGTATATTTAATTTAATAGAGATTTTATTATTGGGAATATCGTATTGACAAATATAATGACAATTAAAATTTATAAAATAATACGATCTAATATGTTCAAATAACCCCAATAATAATTTAAATTAATTCATATTTTTTAATATCGACCGTGCATGGCACAAGTATAACTACTAGACTGAAAAGAAAAGGAAAAAGAAAGTTAGACAAGCCAATTAGCCAAAGACGATCTAAATTAGGTTATTATGCCCAGAGTTTTTCTTCATTGAGCTATATTCTGTAGAAGATTGAACAGCTCATAAATCTCACAGGTACTGCTTTCCTCTCATGTATATTATACTACATACACAAATTTCAAGCAAGTATTATTATTATTATGGGACCATCGATGGTTTGCTTCTTGTCTGCATCGCATTTCGGTATTATACGGTATCGTTTTACCAACTAATTAAAAAGATAGAGTATGACTTTGACTACTAATTTGTGGGGTTTGGCGTGAACTTTAGTTTTTGTTTTTCCCCCCAAATTGTTTAACAATATATATGGTTTAAGTCAAAGGTAGTGGGTGCGGCTATGATCATATTCTATGCCTACCCAAAAGGGTCGGATTGGTGGGTGGTGTCAATTTAAGTGTTTAAGATAAGTATTTTAAAATCAATGAATGTATATAATCTTTTCTTTTTAATGACAATTAAGGAGTTAAAACTTGTTGATGTATTTGCTTGAGTTTGATAAAGATCATATTGTTCTGTTGCAAGATGCAGAGTCACTATAGTGTATTTGTTAGTTTGAACTGAGTGAAAGAAAGTTACCAGTTTTTATTTTATTTATTTATAATTTTAAACTTCTTTTTCTGGAAACTCCATCTATATGAGCTTGCAAAGAATAGCCGGTTCCTACTTCCTATCCTGGATAAAAGAGGTGGTTGTGATAGATTGACGGCAAGTAATAAAATTAGTTTATGATGAATCCTTGCTGAACTGAATTGAGCAGAATGGATATAGAGGATTCGTCTAAACCGATTCCAACTGTGGGATTGACATGTAGTTGGTTAATTGATTCTATTTTTTGTTACATCTCCATGTAGTACTTATTTGCTCCAATGACTTTCACCCGGTGAAGGGTGATTTTAGTCAATAGACCTCAATTAGCATGAGTGTTAAGTGCTGTAACAAGATTTGGGGCAGAACTATGATAGAGAGAATTTATGTAATTGAAATGATAATAGACAAAAGAAAATGAGAGGAAGGTACTTTATTGCTGATTCTCAGCACAAAGGAGGTATTTGTAATATATAGTCTACGGGGATGGCATATATAGTTCAGGAAGATATTTTTTGTGATTGGGAAATTGAAAGGGTCAATCTATTGTTTGAGAAACTGGAACCTGTGTTGATACAAGATGATGTGGTTGATTCATTGTTCTGGATAGCTAAGGCAGGTGGGAAGTTTTCAGTGAATTCATGCTCGGAGCAGCTGTCAAATCTGAATTCTACGGAATGAAGTACAGTGGACTTGGAAAATGTTATGGAGAACAAAAGCTCCACTAATGAGGTATATTTTGGATGGACTGGTTTACATTATGCAGGCTTAACACAGGATAATCTGCTGAGAAGAGGATTCAGGTATATAACAGGTGTTATTTTGTAAATCTTCAATAGAGACTGTGAATCACCTTTTCCTACACGACAATTAGATCTGGCGGATATGCGTATGCCTGAAAGCTTGAGAGAAATATTGTGCAGCTGACAAGGCCAAAGACTAGGTTTGAGAACAATTCCCCTTTGTGTTTCAGGAACCATAGATGTTTTGATGGAGTAGGGGGTACTATAGCTTGTGATAAAAGTAGAAATGTCTTCAAAATCTTCATTTTTGGTATAAGTTGAGTCCTGTAAAGTGTAAACAGGATAGATGGCATTCTTGATTATTGATTCCTTGCAGTCATAAAAGGAGTCAGTCTAGTCCTCCGCTGTAGTCTTACCTGCACTATCTGGTGTAGTTTTATTAAGAAAATTACTTTGCTTAGGAAAAAGAGAACCTAATGTTGTAAGTAGGTCTTAACCAAATCCCATGCAAGTGATTTTCTGAAAATCACTGATTCTCATTTCCCAGTTAAACATGCCATGAGCTACAAGGGGAGTACAGATAAACGAACTGATTCTCTTATACTATCTCCTTAGAGTTACTCAAAGAGCTACTTGTGCAACACTGTTTGGTTTGTTTTAGTTTAATAAAATGTTATCAGCTCCTAAGTCATCCTGTGGTGTACTGGATTTCAAGCTGCAGGAAAAAAGCATCAAATGAGTATTGCAGTAACAGTAATGTTGCAAAAATAGGAAATCTGAAGCTGTCCAGAATCTCAATAACAGTTGCAGAGACCAAACAATATTCTTGAGAGAAAACTGCATAATCAGGACTATCAATTTATCAAATATCTAGCACATGTATGCATTACTGGTTCTAAGGAAAAGTTGGAAGAATTAGCCCAATGTAGCAAATGAAATGCAGTTAGTTCAGGGAGGCATTAGTCTTAGAATGATTGAGAAAAGAAGTCGGTAAGATGCAAGAGTTTACGGTATGAGTTGCAAAGGATGACCGTAAGATTTCAATCTTACCTTGTCCCATTTGCAACGAGGTTTTAGAAATAATTTCAAAGCATACTTTCACTGCCCTGGTACAAACTTCCTTATCTGAGGTCAACTCTCTGGAAGATATCACATCTTGCCGTCCATGGCGTCTTGTTTACTGTGAAGTTTATTTTCTGAGTTGAAGCACCTGGATCTATGTTCTTCCACAATCTCGTAAATTCAGATTGTCCCCCATATTGATGGTTAATGTTTCAGTTTTCTCTTTGTGATGGTCAACATGCGAGTAGTGTCGTCGAATGGAATATCCATCTGAGTGGAGCTTTGAATTTGCAAACTATCTTTCCCTGTTGTTTGAGACCATCTGTGTGAGTGAAGACCTCTGCATGCACAGTTCATTGGAGGCAAGCAGTATGTATTGCGTGTGAGAAACTCCTGTTGTATAGTTGTTAAAGAAGCAATTCCAAAGGCTCCACTTAATAAGTAGAGAATAGAAATAGAGCAGAAAAAAGAAAACATATTTTTTATAATTGAATTTAATGTACTTCACTCTTCCAGTGCATCAAGGAAAGAAACATCATCATCCATGTCTTCTACCTAAACACAGACCTTTTACTTTCCTTCATGTGCACAGAGCTGCTTCCAACATTCTCATTCTCTCTCTCTCTCTCTCTTTATGTGCTCCTTGGACCAAAAATGTGCATGCAAGGACTCTGTCGCTTAAGAATATGAACAGTACTTTATGAGGATGAATCTTAACATTTTGTTCATAACTTTATGTAGGATATGTCTTAGTAGATGTTAGTAATCATGCTAAATTGTCATGGTTTGTCTACAGTGTTGCCCACATGTACTATCTCTTGTAATAGTTCCTGGTTCCAAAAAGATTATTTTCTTATTCTTTCTTTTGATAAATCAAAGTAACTTTTACTTGTTCCAAAAAGATTATACTGCCTTCTCTTTGCTTTTGTCCTAAGCTTTCTGGTTTCTCTTTTAAACCATTTTCATAAATTTATCATATTTTGAATATTATACACTTCGAAAGTTATATGGTATCTGTGAAATGTTGACATCTCTTTTGCACCCACATCAAAACAGTTCTCCTTGTACCCAAAAGTAAAAGAAAATTAAGAAGAGTAGTAACTGTTACCTCTACGCTTCGATCCCCTTGTCTGAGGGCTTTGTTGAGGAAACTAGTAGATTTTATTGGTACGGACCGATAGAGTCCCGGTGGATCGGGGAGGCCAAGGAAATTCGAAGTTACAAGCAACGAGAAAAATAAATGCAATAGCTAAAATGACGGGCAATATCAGTCACCCATAAACTTTGCATTTGTGGATGGAATCCCCACGTATCATTTCCAAAATTTTGCCTAGACAGATATGCCTTATTTACAAGATGGAAGATCCGCTAGCACTTCTGGGTTTAGAAGAGAAGAAGGTGAACAATGACAAATAGTTGATTGTTAGTAAATTTGGAGTTTTGGTGGCTGGATTAATATCAAGTGTAACGGCAATTCCTATGGATGTTATTTTTTGGTAGTATTAGAAAAGGATGCAGTATGTTCCTACCTCATATTGCTTTAAACTGGGTATGATATGCCATTATTTCTTTGGCATGACAAATAAATGAAGGAAGACTTCTCTTGTCGTTTGTATCCTGGCGGGACACAAAAATGCCATGGTTCAAGCTTCCCTTTCTCTCCAAAGTGGCCAGTACTACTTTAATCTGAATTCTAGAAGAGAATCACAAGACTGGAAGTTCGAATAGATTAGTCCTTTATCCAGTTTATAAACCTACACGCTTTGAGTTTAGGAAATGGCATCATGGTGTGGAAGACAACTAGTAATGGTCTCTTCACAAATCATTTTATGGAGTTCTTGATTTTCTGAGGAAGTGATTCCCATGTAAATAATATGGAGAAGCAAAGATTCTTTGATCTTTTCCAGCTAGTGGAAAGCTTTCAAATGAATACACAAGCTCAAGACAGTTACGATGGGGCATTCTGAGCGGAGGCTGTTATTCAGTGAAGGCAGGATACAAGAAATTGTGTGCTAGCATGAAGTAATTGAGCATTGGCCATGGAAGCTTATATGGAAGACAAAACTCCCTACGAAGGTCATGTGCTTCACCTGGATAGCTCTTAAAGGTTCTATTTTGACTCAAGACAACTTATTTAGAAGGAATTTCCAGTTGGTGAATAGATGTTACATGTGTCTAGACAACTCAGAATCTATAAACCATTTGCTATTGCACTGCAGAGTGGCTGCAGATTTGTGGCACATGTTCCTTTCAGTTTTTGGCATAAGTTGGACAACCCCACAAGGCATAAAAGAAGCAGTTGAAAGCTGGAGTCAGTGGAAAGTTGACATAACCATCAAGATCTGGCAAATGATCCCAGCATGTATATTTTGGTGTATTTAGACTGAAAGGAATTGCAGATACTTTGATGGCATATCAACTCCCAACAGCTCCCTGAAAGCAAAGTGCCTTAGGAATCTATATAGCTGGAGCAACCTTTCCCCTCTGTCTTTGGCTTGATTGCCAACCTTAGGTTTTTGGTGTTTTTGGTTAGCTCCTTGACTAGAACTGTATTTTTGTGCAAATGGAGCTAACCAACCTCTTTTGTAATGTTTTGCATCTTCTTGATGCCAGTAATATAACATCTTACTTCATTATTAAAAAAAAGGGAGAAGCAAAGCCCTAAGAAGAACTAGTGTTTCATAAGAGGCTGCCTGGGAATCCCCCTTGAGAGGTGATCAACAATCTGTGGTCTCTTCACACAGATTGTTTTATGGAGGTCTTGATTTTGAGGGAAAGTGATTCCCATGTAAATAATATGGAGAAGCAAAGCCCTAAGAACCCTGGGAACCCCCCTTGAGCGGTGATAACGATAGAGAGGAAGGATTCACATGAAAGGGTGTCTGCGAAGGCAAAGGAGGCAGTCGATCACATCTTTGCATTTTGAATGACTGAATGGGGTGCTGGTCCATAAATTCTTCAGCTGGGGTTTTTCCTGTCATGCGTCTGTTTCAAGTATCTGTTGTTGGCTAGGAAACAATACTGCATAGGAGCTAGAGAAAAACTTTGTGAAATGATCATTGACTGTGATACCCGCGCGATGCGCGGTCAATATTAAAAAAAAAAATTAAATTAAATTATGATCAGACTTGTTTGATCCTATTAGATCATATTTCTTTAATAAAATACAATTGTCATCTTGTTTGTCAATACGATATACCAATAATGAAATCTCTATTAAATTAAAGGTATTTATATAGCCAGTGAATAACTTTTTTGTTTTGTTTTGCTGTATTATATTAAACTATATTTAGTATTAGATTTCTTTTTCTAATATATGAGAAGATATATAATATATTACTATTGAAATATTTTTTATTTTAAAGTTTATTTTGTTGTTCTTAATAATATTATCAAAATTTTAGTGAATAAAATCTATGTTAAACTAATGGGACTTATATAGGCAGCGCAACATTTTTGTTAAGTATTTTTCTGTATTATATCTTTCAATATTTAACACTATTACATTGTTAATAGGAAGTTCATTAGCATATTACGTTATTTAAAAAATTTCTCTGAAGTTTATTTTTTCTTTATTTTTGTTTTTTTATTTTCAAATAATTTTAAAACTCCAACGTAAAATTACACCCCAAGTTTTTTGATTTTGCACCGGGTGACCGAGTCTCTTCGAGCCCCGACTAATCCTGGGGGTGCACAGGCCCTCGGCAAGGAGTTTCCCGCAAGTGCACCACAGTTAATTCAGGTTATACCCAGTCTGATGGCTCTCAGAAATTATTTGCACCTAATGGTTTCGAACTTGAGACCTAAAACTACTCCCCAAATTGAATTGGTAATTTACTATTTTTTTTATTTTGTTTTTTATGTAAAAATTATTTTAAAACTCCAACTTGAAACTACTTCCCAATTTGAATGGGTAGTTTTTTTTCTCTTTTTTTTTCATTTTTTATATTTTAAAATAATTTAAAAACTGCAACTTGAAACTACTCCCACCCAATTTGAATGGGTAGTTATTTTTCTATATATTTATATTTTTGTTTTTTTATTCTAGTTCATTATAAGATAACTATTTTTATTATAAAACTTCAACTTGAAACTACTTTCCGATTTGAATGGGTAGTTTTTCTTCTTCTTTTTTTCGTTTTTTATAGATTTTTTTGCTTTTTTATTTTAAAATAATTTAAAAACTCCAACTTGAAACTACTCTCACCAAATTTGAAGGGTAATTTATTATATATTTATATATTTATATTTTCATATTTAAATAGTTTTTTATTATAGTTCATTAATTATAAGATATCTATATTTATTAATATAATTAAAGTAACCAATTAATATATATATATATATATATATATATATATATATAGTTGAATTCAAAAATTCAAAAAAAATAACAAAGAAATAACTATTTAATAACTAACTATGCCATGTGGCTTTTTCTGAAGCTGTCACTTGACTTAAGGAGAGGGTGTTTTCTCTCCTTTTAATAATATATAGATATAGATTTTCTTCTCTTTTTTTCGTTTTTTATAGACTTCTTTTTTTGATATATATATATATATATATATATATATATATATATATATATATGTATATATTCAAAAAGAATAACCAAGAAATAACTATTTAATAACTAACTATGCCATGTGGCTTTTTCTGTAGCTGTCACTTGACTTAAAGAGAGGGTTTTTTTCTCTCATTTTAATAATATATAGATTTTCTTCTCTTTTTTTCGTTTTTTATAGACTTCTTTTTTTGCTTTTTTATTTTAAAATAATTTAAAAATTGCAATTTGAAACTACTGCCACCCAATTTGAATGGGTAGTTATTTTTTTATATATATTTTTTATTTTAGTTAATTATAAGATATTTATTTTTATTTTAAACCTCCAACTTGAAACTACTCCCCGATGTAAATGGGTAGTTTTTCTTCTCTTTTTTCGTTTATTTTAAAAGGAGAGGGATTTTTTATCTCCTTTTAATAATATATAGATATAGATATATTTTTATATTTTCATTTTTATATAGTAGTTTTTTATTATAGCTAATTAATATAAGATATATATATATATATATATATATATAGTTTTTTATTTTTGTTTTTTATATATATTTAAATTTAAAAAGAATAACCAATAATTAATTATTAACTAAATAACTAATTTAATAACTAACTATGCCACATGGCTTTTTCTAAAGCTGCCACGTGGCTTATTGAGAGGGCTTTTTCCTTTGCTTTTAATAATCTTTATTAAAAGAAATGAAGCAACCCTTGACCCTTCGGACCCAACGTGCCTCTCAATCGAGTTGATGTTAGTATCCACGTCGGATAAAATATGCCATGTCATTTCTTATGTTTACAGAAATTATTTTTTAAGTTTTCCTCGGTCCTCAATTACCAGCGCCACCCTATTCCCTTCTTCACTCATTGAGTTCTCTGTAAATTGGATTTTGCTCCTCTCTACTTTTTGTGTTTTTTCGTTCGCTGATTTTGGTGAGTTTTCTTTTTCTCCTAGCATGGAAATACAAGACAATGGTTCGTCGGATAAAGCCAAAGAGAGGATTTTCCAAACTTTCTCAGAATTTTTGATTAGGTTTATTCCCAACTCTAACTACCTTGAAAAACTTATGCTTTCTTTTAATTATTCTCATAATTGTCATTACATTTCCCTCTTCTTTTCAATTTAATTACAAGCAAACAGATTCAGAATGCCTTTAAAAGAGTTTGTTAGCCAATAAATGGCCAAATAGAAATTTCTGCAAAAAAAAAAAGAAAGATATTTCTGGAGCATTTTCTTAAAGTGAAAGCCATTGCCCCCCCCCCCCACCCCCACAGTCCCCTCTTTGTTGTGATTTTGCTTTATTGAGCCAATAGTCTTCCGAAAACAGCCTCTTGTAAAGGTAAGGGTAAGTATTGCGTACATACTACCTCTTCAGACCCCACTTGTAAAAATATAATGGGTCTGTTGTTGTTGTTGTTATTAGAAAGTGCTTAAAAACTTGAGAAATGTATATTCTTAGTTGCTCCCAAAAATAATAGCCCAAAATGTATATTTTTTGTATATAAGTATGTTACACATATTTTATATACTTTTTGGCTAGCATATGTAATTAGTTTCGGCCGATCGACCATTTTTGTATTTTGCCAAAAAAGTTTTCACTTTGTTAAAATAAAATTGCAAACTTCTTTTGCAAACTAAATAATTTGTAACTTTGAAGGACAAGCACTAGTACTATTATGTTCATCAAAGTTTTGGCAGATAGTAAGAATTCACCTAGTGTTGAAACTTTGGATCCAATTACTGATTATCGAGCTATTTCTTGTTTCGTTGTGCAACTTTATGTTCATTCTCTCTATTTCAGGATTACAAAATTTGATGAATTAGCAGAAGTGGGAAGTAGATTGCTAGTTGGTTTTCAGCAAGGACTCGGTAAGTGTTGTAGCGTCCATTTGAGTGAATCTACTGTAAGAATACATAAATGCTCTATAGTGAACCTTGCTAGTTTGCCTGCTTTTGTCAGAGTTTATGCGGCGTCCTTCAATTGAAAAGAATTCCGGATTGGTTGAGCGTATTATTAGAGATAATGAAACTAAGAGGCTTTCGTCCTATGTAGAAGCTGGATGTCTGAATGCTCATGACACTGTACAAAATATGTCCAAGTGTAAGTGTTTTACATATCTGGAATCGATAACTGCAGCCGAAAAAGGAACTAGTTAATGTAAATGAATTATATGAGGTCGTTCTATTTGGAGTTGGTTTACTAGATCCTGTAGAATTTTCTCTCTTGTTTTTACAACGATTGAGTTTTTTGCGTTGATACATATTGTGTATACGTGCTACTTATGTATGATGATATTATCATTTCTTTGTCACTGCCAGAGTTTTGGTTGTGTACTTCTGTTTCGCTAATAACCTTTCCATATAGTAGGCTATTGAAATATCTTGTTACAAATTTTTGACATATCTATAAATTAACAAGAGGAGTGACAAATTGATCTTCTTGTGATTTTGATTTTTTTGTTGTTGCTATCAGCTGTCTTCCCTTAATTTTCTTGTACATCTTGACCAGTCAAATTTCTCCTTTTTGTTTCCAATTTTTTTTTTCACTAGATTTATTTGGTGTTCTTTACCTTCATAACTTGGATTGTGCTTCTGCACAGAAGTACATACATGCCACCTTGGACTTCAGGATCACGTAAACAAAGGTATTTCAGGTGCCCTGAATTAGTAATTTTTCCATATCATCTTTCAAGTACGTAACTGACGCCTTCTTCAGCGCCAGACACCGTACACATTGGTTCAAGCTTAAGATTAACAACAAGGTAGAGTAAGGAGGTTAATTCAACTTAGAAAATTAAATTAAGTCTCTTGATAAACACATATGGTGCAATATACGAATGTATATCCAGAACTTTGTATAAGAGTGTGAACAGAGTAACAATACTTGAATAACCGAGATGTGCTACATTTAGCAAGAGTGTTAATTGGGGTTTTACTTGAGCTTATTCGATACTAGTATTGGTTTGTTCATTTAGATTTACCCTGCATAGTAGAATGTACTACTTTTCTTTGCAGCTTTATGTTAAATGAAAGAGATACATGTTTTTCCTATTGGAGTTGGAGTTTAGATTACAAAATGTGGATATTTAATTGCAGGAAAGTGTGTAGTTGATGAACTTGCCTGCCTTTTAAAGGACGCAGAAGTTGTACTGCAAGCGATGAATTGTTGTTTGGCTCAAATGGGGGAAATAAATGTTGACACTGGTACAGATTCGTCAGACACTGCTCATGATGAAGTAAGATACTTTTTTCTGTAGCCACTTGCATGCTTGAGCTTTTAATATGTATCACTCGTACATTATTACCTACCTCTTCATTTGGAACTGAACCACTAATTATTCTGTTGGGAAATACCTACAAGTGGAGATTGTTTCTCTATACTGCTGTGTTATTTGGTTAAGTGATGAATGTTTGAGACTTGATCAAGAGTATCCTATGAACTAGCAGTTAAAAGAAAGTGGGATTACACATCAATAGTTTTGTTTATTCTGGTATGAACTTTAGAAAATAAAATGCAAGAATTTGATATTGGAAATCCAGATAAATCCTTCCATTTATTTTTGAAGAAGTTCCAATAAAGAAAGAAAAAGAAACTAAAATCAAGTTAACTTGGTCAATTACTGAGTTATGAAGTTCACATTGGTCTGCTATTAATTGATTTTTAATAATGTGCCTGTGTAGGAGGAAGGGCTATCTGTTGATCTTTTGAAACATGAAGTCATTAATATTGCAACAATGATGGCAATATTATACAGCATGGTGAAAAATGACTACACAATGCAGGTAATAATCCTTTTCCCTTCCAAGACATAATCTCGTCACGTTAATAGAGTTAGTTGCCTGTCTGTGGTAGTGGATTTATTCATACATGATCAAGACATCAGGTGGTTACTCACTTTAGCCAAGCGTAACGGTTAGTCATTTTTGCCTGTAACAGGAAAAGATAGTTTCTTCGCTTAACCTTACTTCATCTTCTGGAGAACTGGAGAGCTACTCCAGCATGTGGTCATTGCGCCCTTACATAGATGATGAAGTCATGCATAAAGCTTGGAAACTTGTACGCTGCTAACGCTTTCTGTCTTCCTGTTTGTTATTTTGATGAAAGATCATCAAATAGCTTTATCTATATCAAAAAAGCTTTACTATAGCTTTCTTTCTTGAAATTTGTCTGAAGCAATAACAAATGCAGTTTTGCAGTACGAAAAGAAAAAGTACAGAAAAAAGGAAAAAAGAAAAATAGCGGGTGAGGATGAAGATGACGGTTGTATTAATTTTTATTGTTAATTATTGGTCCAACTAAGCATGACTGCTATGGCACTGAATCAAGTTGCTATAAACATTGACTGCTTTTGGTATTTATTGTTTTATACAGTGATTATCTGCTTTCACTTTCAAATAACTTCCTACGTTGTTAGCATGTGATTGCAAGTTTGCAACATTCTTCAGAAGCTAGTATTTGAAATGTTATATGGTAAAAATACTTACTGGCACTAGGCAACAACAATAGTGTACTATGCAACTTACTGCCATCAAGCAATATATTCCATCTTTCAATCCTTTTTTTGTCATTTAACATTGTCATGTTTAAGTAATTGTAACAAAGATCTTCGTTGCATTCTTCTCATGAAATCGTGTAATTGTTATTGACAAGGGATGAAATCTTATAATTGTATGCTCCATGTTATGAATTTATGATGTCTAATTGCTTTATGGTGAATAAAACTAAGTTCTAGCAGTGAAAATCAATTTGAAAAAAAGTTCTTAATGGGACAAACCCTTGATTAGGATTGAAGTAGTGTTATCAAGGGCGAAAAGCACAAAAAAGCTCTAAGGTTTGTTGGGGCATTAAGCGCAAAGCGCAAATAAAGTGTGGGCTTTAATGATAAAAGGCGCAACTAGAGAAAAAGTAAAAATATGTATTTGTAATCCAAGACTAATAATTATAAGTATGAATAACAAATATATGGATAAAAATTGAAATTTTTTCACGATAAAGTGAAATATCAATTGTTTAATGTCGCCTTTTCAGGATTACACTCATTGGTAAGGAAAAGTTTGTCTTAGAGCATTGATGCAACAGTATAGCACCCACAAAGCGAGGCGAAGCGCTCAACGTGTTTTGAACCTCGCTTCGGGCTTAAGCGCGCCTTTGACAACACTGGATCAAAGCTATTTGGACTACGCTTTATCCAGCCAGACCTCTCTTTATACCGTTAAACCTCTCTATAATAGCTATCCTTTATAATAACACTTTACTATAATGACCGCATTTCCTTGGAACTAAATTTATAGCTTTTGAGGCTATCACAGAAAAATTTGACTGCATTAGTCTTTTCCTACTAAAGGTTTTTCCATTCAAGGACATATCAAGAATAGTAATTCAACAAAATGTCAATCCAGCTTAATATTTAAAGAAGTACTAATTGATATACAAACTTATTTCTTAATGGAACTAAAGGCCATTAGATAAGACGCAAAGGATCATTATTCATACCAAATCTACTAGCTTCCACTGACAGAGAAAATTAACTTACAACAAGTTAATTCATAAATTATTTTAATTGCAATAACTGCAACTTTATTGCTCTATCAGTAGTAGCCAAATACTCTAGTACTAAGTAATACATCAATCTTGTTCACTCCATTATAAGTTGAGAAGCCTCGTTGAGACTCTCGATTTCATATGAATAACCAAGATTGTTATCTTGAACTCGAAACTGTTCTATCTCACCTTTTGGAACTTGGAATCCAACTAACACACTTGCATCAAGTTCTCCCTATCATGGAAATAGAAAAAGAACAAATTATTTACTCCAAAAGTGGCATATAATGAAACTAGAAAGAGTTTAGCTTGTATACACTGATGGTGCAGAAGAACACTAAACACTAACTCTATCAAGTCATTTATAAGACAAGAGTTCTCAGTTCTATGTACCTATGATGGTAAATTATTTACACAATCAGGTTATTTATAAGATAATTACGAGTAAATCCTCGATGATAAGCATTAAAGTTAAAGTAAGAGAAGGCTCCGGTGGGTTCTCTGTTTCTTTTCTTTCTTTCCTGGTTATCTGTTCTCCAGCCATTCTACCATATTATTATTTTTAGAATTCATTCCAGATGGAAAATCATCTAGCCAGGGAACTCTTTATAAGACGATTTCTCATATGATTATTTTCGTGATTCGACCTAGAAGAAGTTCACCTTGCCTGGCCAGTGGGGAATTCAGGGGATTTGGTATAGTAGTTCAGGATCGTTCGCATATTAGTAATATGTTAAAAATGGTGGCTAGCATACTATCACAAGTTAAGCTATACTGAAAGTGTAAACAATCTTTACATTATTGGTGGGTATAACATAAATCCAAAAGATAACTATAAGTCTACAACATAATAAGTTGTATTAGTTGCCTGAAAAATAAGACATGCAACAAGCTCAAGTATAAATAGCACTGACAGTATCAAAATCATATTTATATTGTTAGTGTATATGAGTTGCATCGAACTAGAAATGAAGGTTGTGACTAGAAATTACCTGTTCACGATAATGGAACAAACTTATATTCCAACGAGGGCTGAAAGCATCTAAAAACTTCCTTAAAGCTCCAGGCTTCTCAGGAAATATGAATTGACAGAAAATCTCATTACTCGGTTCTGATCTGCCTCCCATCTAAAGAAAATTCAACATGGTAATTGAGAATCTTGGAATATCGACTACAGAGTAAAGACGTACAAAAATAGTTTATTAAGTTGATAACAAAGGAATCAGTTAATTAAGTTAAAAACATTACCAAATACCTTAGATGTTCTTTGACCAAATTATTATTTGTGAGATTGACAGTATTCAGCTGTGATGATTTCATTCTCTCCAACACTCACTCAACATCCGATTTTGTATTAACACCAATACTGCACATTCAACACAAAATTACCACTATTTTAAATACAAAAATTAGCGTCAAATTCTGTAGCTAAATAGTAAAATCCGTCGCTAATACTTCGCAACGACAAAATATCAAAATATTCAGTTAGCTACTAGCAATGTAGCGACGTATTAGCGGCGAAGCTCATAGCTAATTTCAGTTTGCAAGTAGTGTAAATAACCTAAACATTGAATATAATAAGTAATTTCTTTTTTCCTAACAAATAATAAAGCAATCTAAGATGAGAGACTAACATTCTCTTTAAACAATGAAGGAGACTTTAGTTACCTATAGAGTACCAGAGCTCGTTTTCTTCCAGAATTATATCTGTACTTAAATTCAGTAATATTCATAGGTCCCACCTGTAATTCAAGTCAATATTTCAGTTTCTTAGACAGAAAATATCATATAGTAACAAAAAACATTTATACAAAATTAGTGTAAGAACTTTTAACACCATCATGCCACATCTATCTAATACTGAAAAATTCTTTCACCGACGATGTATATAACTTAAACCCAGACTAAAATGCATGTTAAGTGTTCTAAGTAACGCACAAGTTCGGAATTTTTTGAAGCTTCCTGGTTCTTCTGGCATAAAAGTAGCCAGCAGAGCTTCCCTCTGTCCACCAATATCTGCTAAATCGACGACTAATTTTAGTTTTCTGAAGTCCATATTGGCTCCACTAGCAATTGCTACAACGTTTTCGCCCTTTATGTTATAGTATTTGCAGTATGCTTCAGCTCCAGCTATGGCAAGTGCACCTGATGTCTCTAATATGTTCCTTCCTTCGTCGTACACATCCTATTGAAAAAAAAGAACAAAACACACACATACACACAAAAACTTGCACATGTTAAAACCAGAGGGAAATTTAAGAAAGTTACTTTAATCCACATCTAAAGTATGAATGTCAAATACGGGTTGGCCTGAATTTGAACAGAACAAAATTGGTTGAGTTAATAAATGGGCTAGTTGTATGCCCATGACTCGCATAAATGTTACTTGGGCTGTGATTAGGTTGATAGTCCAACCCGTCCTATTCTAATCAATTTTGGCTGGTTGGACGGATCATATTTTCATGGGCTAATTTTAGCACCCCCTAACCTGAAGCCATTTGGAGATGGTGCGTGCTAACCTTTACTGCTACACTAATAGCATCATTACTAACTAAGACCATTCCGTCTATTAAATCTTTGCAAAGACGGAAAGTTTCTTCACCAACTAGTGCAACAGCTACGCCATCTGCAAAATTATCAACTTGTTCCAACTTTACTCTTTTTCCATGGTACAAAGATTGTGTCATTGAACTTGCACCAAATGGCTCAACTCCAATAATCTTTGTAAGGGCAGGGTTGTAGCCCACACAGGAGCCAGGGCAGCACCTGCATATCCACCAGCTGCTCCAGTGCAAGATCAGGCTCCAACAGTACCATCTCAGGCACCGGCCGTGCCTATTATTATTCCGGATCTCCAGGAGACCTTGGCTTAGATCTTGACTATGTGCACTAGTCTTGCTCAGGCGGTCGTATTTTCTACCACAACAGCTATTTCTTAGGCCAGAGGAGACACTCAGACTCGCGCCACTCGTAACCCGAGTAGGTTGCTTAGGGACTTCAGACACCGGAGGTGCCATCAGCCTAGCTGGTTGCATCTGCTCAAGATAATGTGGTTCCAGTTATGCCTGATGACGAGCAGTGATGATTGGAGAGATTTGGTAGACATTAATCTTGACTTTTAGTGGTACAGATGGCGAGGCTGCCCATGTTCTTGGACAAGTGTCAGAGGATTTTACGTATAACAGGTATTCTGGAGACTAGTAGGGTCTCATTTACTATTTTTCAGTTTTCTGGAGCCGCCTTCACTTGGTGGGAGTTTTATGAGAGGCCTAGTCCTGTTGGTGCAGCGCCTCTTACTTGGCATCAGTTCTCCGTTCTCTTCCTATAGAAATATGTATCGGATTCACATAGAGAGGAGATGCACATGTAGTTCAAGCAGCTGCATGAGAGGGATATGACCGTGATGCAATATAAGATGAGATTCTCCGAGTTGGCCTGTCATGCTATCTGACTAGTTCCCATGGATAGGGAGAGGTTCAGGAGGTTTGTTGATGGCCTCACTTATCAGCTATATATTTTTCTGACTAGAGAGAGTATCTGTCGCTTCTTTTGAGATGGTGGTTGACAATGCTAGAGATATAGAGTCGGTTCGCCGCCAGGAGCGAGATGAGAGGGAGGCCAAATGGCCTTAGGGATCTGGTAGTTTTAGTGGTGTTCCTTCTGGAGGTCAATTTTAGCATGGCAGGGGCCGTCCATTCATACATGCTCAACCAGCTCGTTCAGGTCACCATGGCAGATCATCGGGCCATGGTTCTCACATCTCACATCAAGGCCACTCATCTCTCAGTGACCTTCTAGCTTAGAGTTCAACTCATGCATTATCAGTTCAGGGTTCATCAACGCCTGATTCTTCTAGTGTTTATCTCGGTTCTTGAGGCTCCCTTCAGTCCCCACTGCCATTTGCTGGGAGAGGTTGCTTCGAGTGTGGAGATTTGGGTCATATCAAGAGGTTTTGTAACTGTCTTTCAGGAGGTTCATCCTAATATAAGAGTTAGCATTCGACTTTAGCACCAGTTACTTCCCTACCCGCTAAACCAGCTCGGGTGGAGGTCAGTCAGCTAGGGGTTGTCCTAAGGGGGAGGTCGATCAGGTGGTGGTCAAGCCCCCTCCCAGCCAGACCAGATGTTGTTGCTTTAGATTTGTGATTACAAGTATTGTCTCGGTCTGCCATAGAGATGCCTTTGTACTATTTGATCATTGATCAACATTTTCATATGTGTCATTATATTTTGCTCATTATTTGGATATGCCCCGTGAGTCCTTATTTCATCTGTTCGTGTATCTACCCCGGTGGGCAATACTGTTGTTGTGGACCGCATATGTCAGTCTTGTGCAGTGACTATTAGGGGTTTAGAGACCCGAGTGGACCTTATGTTACTTTGTATAGTGGACTTTGATGTGATATTGGGCGTGGATTGGCTATCTTAGTGTCGTGCTATTTTGGACTATCATGCTAAGACAGTGACATTGGCTATGCCAGGTGTGCCACGGATTGAAAGGCGAGGTTCGATTAATTTTGTTCCCAGTAGGGTGATTTCATTCTTGAACGCCCAACAGATGATTGGAAAGGGTTGTCTTTCTTATTTAGCCGTCGTGAAGGATGTCAGTGCAGAGACTCCTACCATTGATTTAGTCCTAGCAGTGAGGGACTTTCCGGATATGTTTCCTGTAGACCTGCCGGGTATGTCACCGTATAGGGATATCGACTTTGGTATTGATTTGGTGTTGGGCACTCAGCCCATTTTTATTCCACTGTATCATAAATCACCGGAGGAGTTGAAGGAGAAGCTTCTGAAACTCCTTGATAAGGGGTTTATTCGTCCTAGTATGTTGCCATGGGGTGTGCCTGTTCTATCTATGAAGAAAAAAGATGGCACGATGATGATGTGCGTTGATTACAAGCAGCTGAACATAGTTACAATCAAGAACAAGTATCCTTTGCCTCATATTGATGATTTATTTGACCAGCTTCAGGGAGCAAGGGTGCTCTTCAAGATTGATCTCAGGTCGGGGTATCATCAATTGAAGATCAGATATTCTGATATTCTTAAGACAACTTTTAAGACCCGATATGGTCAATATGAGTTCCTTGTGATGTCTTTTGGACTGACCAATGCCCCAACGACGTTCATGGATTTGATGAATAGCGTGTTTCGGCCCTATCTCGACTCATTAGTTAGTGTATTCATTTATGATATTCTGGTATACTTACGTAGTCAAGAGGAGGACGAAAGGCATTTAAGAGTTGTATTGCACCGGTTGAGAGAGGAGAAACTTTATGAAAAGTTCTCCACGTGTGAGTTTTGGCTCAGTTTAGTGGCTTTCTTGGAGCGTGTGATGTCCAACGAGGGTATTCAAGTTGATCCGAAGAAGATAGAGGCGGTTCAGAGTTGTCCTAGACCTTTCTCAGCCATAGAGATTTGCATTTGTGACGACCCAAAGGGTCATCACCTGTTTTCCTCACTTGTTCCACACTTCCGAGGCCTTGAAAATCTCATTCTATGTTGCCTCGATTTACGTGCATGATGCGGGAATGTAGCCAGAAAGATTTTGTGATAGAATATGTGAATTCCATAAGAAATTTGAAGAAGAATGATATTAATATTGATATAGTTGACTTCGGTCAATATTTTTGATAAATGGACCCGGACCCGAGATCGGACGGTCCCAAAAGGTCCGTAGGAAAATATGGGACTCGAGCATGTGTCCGGAGTCGAATTCTGAGGCCTAGAGCCTAAGTTATGGATTTTTCTGTTAAATTATTTTTGCTGAAATTATTAAAGGAAAATGAATTAAATGGCCTTGGTATCGGGCTCGTATTTTGGTTCTGACGCCCGGTACAAGTCTTAAATATTATATATGTGTTTTCTGCAAAGTTTGGTGACATTTGGATGTCGTTTGATGTGTTTTGAACCTTGAGTTCCAAATTTGAAAGTTATGAAACTAAAAGAAAGATAATCATGAACTTGAGGCTTGATTTGATGAAAACGATGTTATATTGGCGATGTGATCGCACGAGCAAGTTTGTAATATGTTTTTGATGTTGTGTACATGTTTGGTTTGGAGCCGGGGGCTCGGGTAAAGATTTGATAGGCCGTTGGAGCAAATTCTGAAAAATAACATAGCTGGCTTTTCACCCAGCTGGTATCTTCGCAAATGCGAAGATTTTATCGCAAATGCGAAGGTGGCAGGCCAAGGCTGTGTTCGCAAATGCGAACCATTGATCGCAAATGCGATGATGTCCAGGAAACTCCTGGGTTCGCAAATGCGAATAACACCTCGCAAATGCGAGGCCTTCAGTAATCCGCCTATGTTCGCAAATGCGAACTTATTGTCGCATATGCGAAGTCCCTAGTGTCCCAGTCCAGTTCGCAAATGCGAAGCTTATCTCGCAAATGCGAGAGCCACAAACCCAAAACCTGCTGTGTTCGCAATTGCGAACAAATGTTAGCAATTGCAATATCCGCAGTTGTGCAAATTTATACTTAAACGAATTTTTGAGCTCTTTTCTTCATTCTTTCAAAACCCAACACACCACACACGAACCCTCAAGAGCAAAATCACTCCAAATCACTTGTAAGTCACTTTTTACTTAATTCTTTCAATTCCTAACATCATTAAACATGTTTTTCAAGAGAAATCAAAGGTTTTCGTGGTAGAAATTCTTGTTTTTGGGTAGAACCTAGGGTTTTCATGAATTGGGGAATTGGACCTCGAATTGAGGTCCGATTTTGAAACAAATTATATATTTGAACTCGTGAGGGAATGGGTAACCGGATTTTGGTCCGAACCCCGAGTTCCGACCACGTGGGGCCAGGGGCGTTTTGGGAAATTTTGGGGTAAACTTTGGGAAAACCATTTTTAAGCATCCAAACTAAGTTATATAGTATTTATTAATGTAATGGAATCAATTGTGATTAGATTCAATTCCACAACCCGGCAAGGGTTCAATAATTCATCTTTAAAACATCTCAGAGTGAATATCAACAACGACTCACGGTCATGCTAGAAGCCAGTGTATGGATGTTTGTCACCACAGCCCATACACCGCACTCGATCACATAGCACATAGCACATAATCCTATTCCCTCAAGCTAGGATAGATCAAACACTTACCTCTAGCCTTGAAGCCCATTTTATCCTTCAACTATACCTTTACCTCGAATTTCCGCTTTCAACTTGCTCGAATCTAATCACAATTGATTTCATTACATTAATAAATACTATATAACATAGTTTGGATGCTTAAAAATGGTTTTCTCAAAGTTTACCCCTCTTATGATACTTCTTGTTGAATTGTTACTTGATGTTTCTTGTTATTTTGTGGTGTACATATATATATATATATAACTGCACAAGTTTATGTGAGTGTCTGGTCCTAGGCTTGCCACTACTTCGCCAGGATAGGCCAGGCACTTACCAGCACATGGGGTCAGATTGTGCTGATACTGCACTTCTGTGCGCTTTTGAACAGGTCCAGGTTTTGAGCAGAAGCAGCAGCAGCAGCAGTAGAGTATTTGTGGGAGTCGAGCATTCCGAGACTGAGGTAGCTTGCAGGCGTCTGCAGGCCCGAAGTCTCTTTCACTTACTTATATTATTTGTTGTGGTCTCATTGTTCCGAGACAGACAAATATATGTTATTTTCTTTCAAACCTTTATGTGTAGTATTCAGTAGTAGTTCGTGAGCTGGTGACTCCACGTCTTGGGTAGAGGATTTCATTAGTATTTTACCTTGGTATCACTTATCTCTATTTTGAAAGTCTTCCGCACTTAATTAAATTAATGTTATTGCTCTTGTTGATAAAAATGAATATAAAGTAATGATAAGAACATGATAATGTTGAACGTAGTGGCTTGCCTAGCTACCATGAGTAGGCGCCATCACGATCCCAATGTTGGGAGAAAATCCGGGTCGTGAGAGCATCTTTCTTCGTTTGGTAAGTTATTAGCGTCGGTTCATTCAAGGATTTTCATCTATAACATTACCCTAGACCAAATTGACTCAAAATGGTGCTCCTTTCTTGTGGTTAGATGAGTATGAGGCGAGCTTTCAAAAGCTCGAGACTGCTTTGACCAATAATTGCAGCCTACTCCGCACTACTAAAAAGTAGCGAGAGAGGGTCGCAATAGCTTTTACCCAATTTGTGAGTCAGGATTGATTTCATGGGGGAGCTAGGAATGGAGTGGAGTATCTATTTAGGTTGGAATTGCATATTTGTTTCAAATATCACTTCTAATCATTTTTTGTTTTTCTTTATGTTCTACTATGATCAAACTACAAACTATAATTGCAACTAAACTAAACTAAGAGTAAATTGCTACAAGTTGTATCTAATGGTTAAAAGGCACTAGGGTAGTGACCTTCACCTGGGTGGCTAATTGACGGGTAATTGCATCTGAGGCACGATTGACATGATTGGGAAAATATGTATAACCGTTGCTCGGTACTACCCACTCTACACCTCTCGGTAGAAAGAGTGGTTTAGAACATAATGGTATCGAGCCCGTATTTTGGTTTCGGTGCCGATACAGGTCTTATATATGGTTTAAGTTATTTCTGTAAAATTTTGTTGAAAATGAATATCATTTGGCGTGATTCGGGCCTAAATTGCTAAATTTGATACGTGATGAAGTTTGAGAAAAGTTCTTGATATTGAGGTTTGATCCATTGTTATTGAGGTTATTTTGGCGATTTGATCACTCGGATAAATTCGTATGATGTTGTTGAGTTAGTACTTATGTTTGGTTAGGAGCCCCGAGAGCTCATGTGTGTTTCGGGAAGTTTTTGTCTTAGAAAATATTGCAGGTTTTCAGCTGTTGGGTTCCTAATGTACCCTTCTTCGCGCTCGCGGGAGTACCTACGTGAACGCGATGTGTAAATATTGATTGAGGGAAATACTTCTACGTGAACGCGTAGCTCAGGTCGCGAATGCAAAGCAATGAGGGTTTATACCTTTGCGAATGCGGTCCTGGCCACGCGAACGCGAGGGCTCGAAGGGCTAAAGCTTCTCGAACGTGAGCCCGTTTATGCGAACGCGAATGCTTAACTAGCCTGACCCATCGCGAATGCGAAGGGTCTATCGCAATCGCGAAAGGCATTTTTATCCAATTATTTTAAAAGCCAAAAACAGAACCCGTTACAGGATTTTATAAAAAATTCACAAACCCCTTCTTCTCCAAAGCTCTTAGGCGATTTTTTAAGCAATTCTTCACCATAATCTCTTGGGTAAGTAATCTTTAACTCATTTTCTCCATTTTCCATTAACACCCATTAGATTTCTAGTCTTAAATCATACGAATAAGGGTAGAAAATTAGGGATTTGGGTAGAGTTAGGACATTTTGATTAATTGCGATTTAGACCTCGTTTTGGAGCCGAATTCTGAAAATAATTATATATTTGGGATCGTGGTTGAATGGATTATCGGATTATGGTTCGAACCTCATATTTTGACCAAGTGGGCCCGGGATCGATTTTTGGCTTTTTTGGAATAATGATTGGCAAGCTATAATTAAGCATCGAAATTGGATTGTTTAGCATTTATTGATGTTATTAAGTCGATTATGTATAGATTCGATTGAGTTTTTGAAAGGAAAGGCGGTGTTTAAGGCTTGAGTTGGACGTTGAAGTTTGAGGTAAGTGTCCAGTCTAACCTTAGCTTGAGGGATTAGGGGTTGTGTCCTATTTGTTAATTGCTTCTTGTTGAGTACGACGTATGGGCATGGTGAAGAGTATCTATACGTAGGTGTCGAGCATGACCGTGCATCCTAAATTGATATTTGTTGTGTTCTTAAATGATTCTATGCGTGCTTTAATTGATGATTCTCAATATTGGGCAAGGATTTAGCTTATTTTCTTGGAATTTATTTTTGACTAAGTATTAGTATTAATTGAGCAGAGTAGGAGTTGGATTAAGATTGATTATAGCTGATTCTCCCTTGCCGGGATGTTCGTTTCGATATTGTTGTTCCCTTGCCGGGAAGTTAATAAATTGCTTTTTTCATTTGCCGAGATTACCTTGTGATTTTTTTTTGGCTTGAGATGGGAGCGGGTGGTATGCCTATCGCGAGTTATCATGAAATGGGAGTAGGTGCTATGCCTACCATGATATTTGATGAAACGGGCGCGTGTAGTATGCCTACCACGAGATTTGATGAAATGGGAGCGGGTGGTATGCCTACCACAAGGTTTAATAAAATGGGAGCGAGTGGTACGCCTACCACGAGATATGAGAAATGGGATCGGGTTGCACGCCTGCAACAAGATGTGAATTGAAAGTGAAATCTGCCTTTATTTTCCTTAGCCATGTTAGAAGTTGAATTTTTGATTTCTTTATTATTCTCTTGAGATTCTGTTTTATCTGCTATCCTCGAAGCATGTTTTCCCTTCCGAGCTTTAATCGTATGTTCCGTTTATCTTTTCGCTGTATACGCATATATAACTGTACAAGTTTATCTGAAGTCTGGTCCTAGCCTTGTCACTATCTCGCCGGGGTTAGGCCAGGCACTTACCAGCACATGTGGCAAGTTGTGCTGATACTACACTTTGCACTTTGTGCAGATACCGGAGTAGCACTTGGTCAACAGCATTAGGGGAGCCAGCCTTCAGTCCACCGAGATTCCGAGGTAGCCCGCTGGCGTCTGCATGCCCGACGTCTCTTCTATCAATTTTTATGTTCTGTTAACATTTGTATTCGAGACAGACTATGTTCTTTTCTTTGAGACACTTATTTTTAGTAATCATAGACAGCCCGTGAGTATTGTAACACCAGTTTTTGGATAGAGGCATATGTTGATTTCCGTATCGTTTGGCTTATTTTGTCTAAGCCTTCCGCTTTAATTTTATTTTTTGCTGTTAATTGAATGTTTATTACCTTTAATATGATTTGTAAAAAGGATTAAAATAAAAGAGTTAATAATTTATAATTTTGTGGCTAGCCTAACTTCTACGAGTAGGCACAATCACGACTCCCGAGGGCGGAAAATGCAGATCGTGATACATCTCTAAAGCAATTGATATAAAAAAGAAGAGGCCTTGTTGCACAGTGTGTTTGAGCAACTAGCATGGTGTACAACAACCATAATATTCTAAAATTAACTATAGCTTCATGAATCATAGTCCATTTAATAATATTTAACTATCCATATGCTAAAGTTTTAAAATTATTTCCCCGAGGCTTTAGCAGGAATGAGCTTTACTTTTTTTTTAATTCTTGATAAGAAACACTCAGCTCAAAGTTCGTATTATTCATTAACTCTAAAAGCGTAAGTCAATTAACATCACAAAATTTAATCCTTGCTTTGTGCCTATATGAAAAAAAAAAATGTCTTCGCTAAGTTGAGTTCTCAACAACATAGAAAATCTTTGGTGTACCATTACGTGATTCACGTCAACACTCACTTGTTTGTGGAGGTACATAAGCTGAGGTGCAAAAGGTTGATAAGATTTGTTGATGAAATATATTTTGGAATTAATCAATTCAATTCTAAGAAAAATGAGGAAACTACACAAAGTAAAAAAAGACCCGAATTAGTCTCCAATACTAATTTTTTCATTCTTTCAAACCCTTTTTTGGTTTTCCATCGGTACCCGCATTAGAACCTGACTCTATCCTTATTTTTGTTGCGTATGGTCCAACCATATCCGAATTCACACTGCGTAAAACCTCATTCGGGAAGAAGCGCTCCTTACCAAGGATTTTTCCAGGCCTCGGACTCGAGATCTCTGATTAAGGGAGGATTAGTCCGATCCAGTGCACCACATCGTTTACCGTTTTGAATTTAGACAAAAGTTTGATAAAATTCAGTAACTGACAAACCTTAAGCTAATCAAGGACAATAGTTCGTGCCGCCTTTCCTCTGGAATATCCTCGATTTTCTTCCTAACAACAACAACAAATAACAAAGTTAATGACAAATGATGAAAGAAAATAATTGTCGCTACTAAAATAAACATTACAAATCGTAATTAAATCAATTCAGTAATAGAGATTTACCAAAGATAAGAAGCGGGATAATAAGAAGAAGGGTCCGAAAGAATAAGCTTTTTGGGGAGCTTTTATTTTTCCTTTTCTAGCTCAAAGTTTTTGAATAAACAAAACAACTTGTTAAGTTTCAAAATTGTAGAATTATCTGGAGGTTTTAAAACATGTCAAATTTGGAAAATTCGTTTGACGGTAGGAGAAGACACGACTAGGCGCCGGAGAGTCGAATTGCGTGCAGACTTGTAATTTACCGAGTCGCCGGAGATATCGAATTTCATGCACTTGTAATTTACTAAGTTGTTAAGAGATCTGAATCTCGAAATCTCCGATAAATCGGAAGTTGCAGGTAATAATATTTCTGTTCGTCCAAGTGGACTATCTTGCCATTCGATAAAACTTGGTAGGGTTTAAGGGAGTCGAACGGAATAGAGGACAAAGGAGAAGAAGGAAAATTCTCACAACAATAGCCCACTAAAGCCCTCTTAGATCTCCAAATCGCCTAGATCTCTAAGAAGTCATTTGAGGCAATTTTGTAGGAAAGAAGCAATTTGACACTAATATTTTGCAAGTAGACAAACACCATAGCCAATGTCCAGTTCAATTGCATAGAAACAATATAGAATTGGAAGAAGAACTTATTGAATGAAAACTCTGTATAGAATCCATACATATAGTGATAACCTAAAATACAAACATGTGTGTAGCTATTAGGTTAAATGAGTATGATGCCCTAAATTTAAATTTTAATGACAACTAAAACTTGCTCTTCTAATATATATATATATATATATATATATATATATATATATATATATATATATATATATATATATATAAAGTATATTATATAACACAAATTAATAATTATTAAAAATATTTTATGTTTTTCTATAAAAATAATAAAAGACTTATCTCTTTATAGTTTTTTTTTGATGAATTTAAAATTATGATTTAAAAAAGTACATTATTTAAATTTTTAGAAAAATACAAAATGAAAAAACTAATCAAATATCGCAATAGAAACAAATGTACGAAACGAAAGGGATAGAGATAATTTTATAATATTTATATTTTGAATACTTAATAAATAAAATATAAATAAATAACAAACACTATAACATAAGTTTAAAAAAATATCGTTTTGCTAGAAAATTTATATCTAAATTATATTAAAAGATAAGTAGTATCAAAATATTCAGCTAATTGACAAGTTAATAAAAAGTCATATTAGTAAATGTGTAGTTTTAACTTAGTGAATAATTTAATAAGAAAATAAATATGGGATAATAATTTATTTGATTACTATATAATGTGTATTCTTTGATTTTGTATAGCTTTTGTTATATTTCTGTATACTATATAAAAATAATAAATAAAAACAATTTAAAAAAAATATAATATAATATATTAAATTGTAATTTAACAATATTAATAATCTGTCAAATCTAATTTAAATTTCTGTTTTTGTTATAAAGATTTTAAAGGATTTTCAGTGATAAACCCGTCTCGACATAGAAAGAAGAGAGTTTTGCAAGACTGAGAGAGGGGTAAGTAATTCTATCACCATTCTATTGATCTCCTTGATTTAGCGTTTGATTACGAAATAATCTTACTTTTGAGTCCCAATTGCTGTTGTATGCAATTTGCAGGAGGCACCATTGGAATATTCGGAAAGAATAGCTGTATAATGATAGTATAATGGAAGAAGTGGTAAGAAGCTACTCTATCGGATTTGATCTTTGAATTTCGGCATATTTATCAATCTGCAATGAATAAATACCGGGATTTGCTTGGAATCAGAAAAAGGATGATAATCTAAAGCTTGTACAAGAGAGAATTGAGCGTGATTCCACTGCTCACAGGATCCTATCGTCGAAGGTGGGCCATGATTTGTTGCTTCAGTTTAAAACCTTCTGCCATGGTTAAAATGTGCATATGACCAATGGACTCTTTTAGGCACAAGAATCTGAACTCCAATGTGAACATGCTACATTGCAAACTATGGTTGATGAGTTTGACCAACTACTGCAAAGAGGCAAAGAGGGAAACCTTTTGGACCATACTTTTAGGGATTCCACTGAGAAGCTTCATTCTGCAAAGAGGGTAAGAGCACGCTTTCCTGTATTGAGTTTAAGATTCTGAAGTAAATGTTGTATCCTATCATGTGGATTTATGTTTCGTTATTTTCGATGGTGATACTATTGTTATCTAAATCTAGTTTCAAATAATAAGCCTAGTTTGTAGTTTCAACTCCAACTTCGTGTGATTCAATGAGATGTTATTTGCTATATTAAATTAAAAATTAGATGAGTTTGGCTTGTTAAGTTTGTACAAGATTTGCCGCTTGTTAGGATTGATTTGACTGATTTATTTGTAATTACACACTTACCATACTGTAAAAACTTGTAGTTGCTATATGTTCCCAGCCAAGCTCAAAGGAATAATCAAACTTTTGAGTTGAATCCTCTCTTCTCTCTACTCATGCCATTCAACGATTAAGGAATCCAAGTCAACTATTGGTTTTTGGCTCTAGGCCATCCAACCATAACCTAGGGTGAGGTCTTGATTCAACCATTCTATTCCCATGCTGCCTTTAGGTCATTAATACCATTTATGATTATTCAATACCATTTAATCCACCAAACCACTATTTGGATTCAACATTACATCATCACAACCTCCATAAATCCCCCCAAGTGAGTATATCTCAACCTTTGAACAATGACCAAACTCCACCATATTTCATCTACCTGTATTGTTATAGCTCATACTACAAGCCCAAGAAAGCGAAATTACCTCAAGGTAGCAAAATCCCAACTTCTTGATTTTTGAAGAAAGTTTGTGGAATTTGTGTTTCTAGGCAAAATCATATGTTTTTGGAGGTTGAGATTCACTTTACAACAACAACAATAACAACAACCCAGTATATTCCCACAAGGTGGGGTCTAGCGAGGGTAATATGTAGACATGCCTTACCTCTACCCGAGAGGGCAGAGAGGCTGTGGCGCAGGGAAAAGGCGCAGGGAAAAGAAAGGCAAACAAAAACAAAAATAAAAACAAAAACCGCATTAGTTACACCAGCATACATCGCATAAAGTGAAGAAGGTGGTTGGATCAAGTGTTGGGGAAAATTCTTTATCGAAGTTGCGTCCTTGCTCAAAACTTTGAGAATTGGGAACCAAACCCGACTCTCAGCTTTTATAGTGCTAAGGCTTGATACCAGTTAGCTATGGTGCCATCGCATGATTAAAGTCTCTTCTTCACATCGTGTGGCCTCGCCATTCATGACCTGGTCAGCCTACCACATGAGCTTCATGCACTTGCCACTCAGTGGCCTTCAAGTGTGTTGCCTCACCTTGTGAACTCCCTCATCCTACATTCGACTTTAGCACCAGTTACTTCCCTACCCGCTAAACCAGCTCGGGTGGAGGTCAGTCAGCTAGGGGTTGTCCTAAGGGGGAGGTCGATCAGGTGGTGGTCAAGCCCCCTCCCAGCCAGACCAGATGTTGTTGCTTTAGATTTGTGATTACAAGTATTGTCTCGGTCTGCCATAGAGATGCCTTTGTACTATTTGATCATTGATCAACATTTTCATATGTGTCATTATATTTTGCTCATTATTTGGATATGCCCCGTGAGTCCTTATTTCATCTGTTCGTGTATCTACCCCGGTGGGCAATACTGTTGTTGTGGACCGCATATGTCAGTCTTGTGCAGTGACTATTAGGGGTTTAGAGACCCGAGTGGACCTTATGTTACTTTGTATAGTGGACTTTGATGTGATATTGGGCGTGGATTGGCTATCTTAGTGTCGTGCTATTTTGGACTATCATGCTAAGATAGTGACATTGGCTATGCCAGGTGTGCCACGGATTGAAAGGCGAGGTTCGATTAATTTTGTTCCCAGTAGGGTGATTTCATTCTTGAACGCCCAACAGATGGTTGGGAAGGGTTGTCTTTCTTATTTAGCCGTCGTGAAGGATGTCAGTGCAGAGACTCCTACCATTGATTTAGTCCTAGCAGTGAGGGACTTTCCGGATATGTTTCCTGTAGACCTGCCGGGTATGTCACCGTATAGGGATATCGACTTTGGTATTGATTTGGTGTTGGGCACTCAGCCCATTTTTATTCCACTGTATCATAAATCACCGGAGGAGTTGAAGGAGAAGCTTCTGAAACTCCTTGATAAGGGGTTTATTCGTCCTAGTATGTTGCCATGGGGTGTGCCTGTTCTATCTATGAAGAAAAAAGATGGCACGATGAGGATGTGCGTTGATTACAAGCATCTAAACATAGTTACAATCAAGAACAAGTATCCTTTTGCCTCATATTGATGATTTATTTGACCAGCTTCAGGGAGCAAGGGTGCTCTTCAAGATTGATCTCAGGTCGGGGTATCATCAATTGAAGATCAGATATTCTGATATTCTTAAGACAACTTTTAAGACCCGATATGGTCAATATGAGTTCCTTGTGATGTCTTTTGGGCTGACCAATGCCCCAACGACGTTCATGCATTTGATGAATAGCGTGTTTCGGCCCTATCTCGACTCATTAGTTAGTGTATTCATTTATGATATTCTGGTATACTTACGTAGTCAAGAGGAGGACGAAAGGCATTTAAGAGTTGTATTGCACCGGTTGAGAGAGGAGAAACTTTATGAAAAGTTCTCCACGTGTGAGTTTTGGCTCAGTTTAGTGGCTTTCTTGGAGCGTGTGATGTCCAACGAGGGTATTCAAGTTGATCCGAAGAAGATAGAGGCGGTTCAGAGTTGTCCTAGACCTTTCTCAGCCATAGAGATTTGCATTTGTGACGACCCAAAGGGTCATCACCTGTTTTCCTCACTTGTTCCACACTTCCGAGGCCTTGAAAATCTCATTCTATGTTGTCTCGATTTACGTGCATGATCCAGGCATGTAGCCAGAAAGATTTTGTGATAGAATATGTGAATTCTATGAGAAATTTGAAGAAAAATGATATTAATATTGATACGGTTGACTTCGGTCAATATTTTTGGTAAACGGACCCGGACCCGAGATCGGATGGTCCCGGAAGGTCCGTAGGAAAATATGGGACTCGAGCATGTGTCCGGAGTCGAATTCTGAGGCCTAGAGCCTAAGTTATGGATTTTTCTGTTAAATTGTTTCTGCTGAAATTATTAAAGGAAAATGAATTAAATGGCCTTGGTATCGGGCTCGTATTTTGGTTCCGACGCCCGATACAAGTCTTAAATATTATATATGTGCTTTCTGCAAAGTTTGATGACATTTGGATGTCGTTTGATGTGTTTTGAACCTTGAGTTCCAAATTTGAAAGTTATGAAACTAAAAGAAAGATAATCATGAACTCGAGGCTTGATTTGATGAAAACGATGTTATATTAGTGATGTGATCGCACGAGCAAGTTTGTAATATGTTTTTGATGTTGTGTACATGTTTGGTTTGGAGCCCGGGGGCTCGGGTAAAGATTTGATAGGCCGTTGGAGTAATTTCTGAAAAATAACACAGCTGGTTTTTCACCTAGCTGGTATCTTCGCAAATGCGAAGATTTTATCGCAAATGCGAAGGTGGCAGGCCAAGGCTGTGTTCGCAAATGCGAACCATTGATCGCAAATGCGATGATGTCCAGGAAACTCCTGGGTTCGCAAATGCGAATAACACCTCGCAAATGCGAGGCCTTCAGTAATCCGCCTATGTTCGCAAATGCGAACTTATTGTCGCATATGCGAAGTCCCTAGTGTCCCAGTCCAGTTCGCAAATGCGAAGCTTATCTCGCAAATGCGAGAGCCACAAACCCAAAACCTGCTGTGTTCGCAATTGCGAACAAATGTTAGCAATTGCAATATCCGCAGTTGTGCAAATTTATACTTAAACGAATTTTTGAGCTCTTTTCTTCATTCTTTCAAAACCCAACACACCACACACGAACCCTCAAGAGCAAAATCACTCCAAATCACTTGTAAGTCACTTTTTACTTAATTCTTTCAATTCCTAACATCATTAAACATGTTTTTCAAGAGAAATCAAAGGTTTTCAGGGTAGAAATTCTTGTTTTTGGGTAGAACATATGGTTTTCATGAATTGGGGAATTGGACCTCGAATTGAGGTCCGATTTTGAAACAAATTATATATTTGAACTCGTGAGGGAATGGGTAACCGGATTTTGGTCCGAACCCCGAGTTCCGACCACGTGGGGCCAGGGGCGTTTTGGGAAATTTTGGGGTAAACTTTGGGAAAACCATTTTTAAGCATCCAAACTAAGTTATATAGTATTTATTAATGTAATGGAATCAATTGTGATTAGATTCAATTCCACAACCCGGCAAGGGTTCAATAATTCATCTTTAAAACATCTCAGAGTGAATATCAACAACGACTCACGGTCATGCTAGAAGCCAGTGTATGGA
Organism: Nicotiana noctiflora; assembly: GCA_032618575.1. NCBI lineage: Eukaryota > Viridiplantae > Streptophyta > Magnoliopsida > Solanales > Solanaceae > Nicotiana > Nicotiana noctiflora. The sequence continues at coordinate 91,307 of JASVEL010010280.1, forward strand.
TGTTTGTCACCACAGCCCATACACCGCACTCGATCACATAGCACATAGCACATAATCCTATTCCCTCAAGCTAGGATAGATCAAACACTTACCTCTAGCCTTGAAGCCCATTTTATCCTTCAACTATACCTTTACCTCGAATTTCCGCTTTCAACTTGCTCGAATCTAATCACAATTGATTTCATTACATTAATAAATACTATATAACATAGTTTGGATGCTTAAAAATGGTTTTCTCAAAGTTTACCCCTCTTATGATACTTCTTGTTGAATTGTTACTTGATGTTTCTTGTTATTTTGTGGTGTACATATATATATATATATAACTGCACAAGTTTATGTGAGTGTCTGGTCCTAGGCTTGCCACTACTTCGCCAGGATAGGCCAGGCACTTACCAGCACATGGGGTCAGATTGTGCTGATACTGCACTTCTGTGCGCTTTTGAACAGGTCCAGGTTTTGAGCAGAAGCAGCAGCAGCAGCAGTAGAGTATTTGTGGGAGTCGAGCATTCCGAGACTGAGGTAGCTTGCAGGCGTTTGCATGCCTGAAGTCTCTTTCACTTACTTATATTATTTGTTGTGGTCTCATTGTTCCGAGACAAACAAATATATGTTATTTTCTTTCAGACCTTTATGTGTAGTATTCAGTAGTAGTTCGTGAGCTGGTGACTCCACGTCTTGGGTAGAGGATTTCATTAGTATTTTACCTTGGTATCACTTATCTCTATTTTGAAAGTCTTCCGCACTTAATTAAATTAATGTTATTGCTCTTGTTGATAAAAATGAATATAAAGTAATGATAAGAACATGATAATGTTGAACGTAGTGGCTTGCCTAGCTACCATGAGTAGGCGCCATCACGATCCCAATGTTGGGAGAAAATCCGGGTCGTGAGAGCATCTTTCTTCGTTTGGTAAGTTATTAGCGTCGGTTCATTCAAGGATTTTCATCTATAACATTACCCTAGACCAAATTGACTCAAAATGGTGCTCCTTTCTTGTGGTTAGATGAGTATGAGGCGAGCTTTCAAAAGCTCGAGACTGCTTTGACCAATAATTGCAGCCTACTCCGCACTACTAAAAAGTAGCGAGAGAGGGTCGCAATAGCTTTTACCCAATTTGTGAGTCAGGATTGATTTCATGGGGGAGCTAGGAATGGAGTGGAGTATCTATTTAGGTTGGAATTGCATATTTGTTTCAAATATCACTTCTAATCATTTTTTGTTTTTCTTTATGTTCTACTATGATCAAACTACAAACTATAATTGCAACTAAACTAAACTAAGAGTAAATTGCTACAAGTTGTATCTAATGGTTAAAAGGCACTAGGGTAGTGACCTTCACCTGGGTGGCTAATTGACGGGTAATTGCATCTGAGGCACGATTGACATGATTGGGAAAATATGTATAACCGTTGCTCGGTACTACCCACTCTACACCTCTCGGTAGAAAGAGTGGTTTAGAACATAATGGTATCGAGCCCGTATTTTGGTTTCGGTGCCGATACAGGTCTTATATATGGTTTAAGTTATTTCTGTAAAATTTTGTTGAAAATGAATATCATTTGGCGTGATTCGGGCCTAAATTGCTAAATTTGATACGTGATGAAGTTTGAGAAAAGTTCTTGATATTGAGGTTTGATCCATTGTTATTGAGGTTATTTTGGCGATTTGATCACTCGGATAAATTCGTATGATGTTGTTGAGTTAGTACTTATGTTTGGTTAGGAGCCCCGAGAGCTCATGTGTGTTTCGGGAAGTTTTTGTCTTAGAAAATATTGCAGGTTTTCAGCTGTTGGGTTCCTAATGTACCCTTCTTCGCGCTCGCGGGAGTACCTACGTGAACGCGATGTGTAAATATTGATTGAGGGAAATACTTCTACGTGAACGCGTAGCTCAGGTCGCGAATGCAAAGCAATGAGGGTTTATACCTTTGCGAATGCGGTCCTGGCCACGCGAACGCGAGGGCTCGAAGGGCTAAAGCTTCTCGAACGTGAGCCCGTTTATGCGAACGCGAATGCTTAACTAGCCTGACCCATCGCGAATGCGAAGGGTCTATCGCAATCGCGAAAGGCATTTTTATCCAATTATTTTAAAAGCCAAAAACAGAACCCATTACAGGATTTTATAAAATTTCACAAACCCCTTCTTCTCCAAAGCTCTTAGGCGATTTTTTAAGCAATTCTTCACCATAATCTCTTGGGTAAGTAATCTTTAACTCATTTTCTCCATTTTCCATTAACACCCATTAGATTTCTAGTCTTAAATCATACGAATAAGGGTAGAAAATTAGGGATTTGGGTAGAGTTAGGACATTTTGATTAATTGCGATTTAGACCTCGTTTTGGAGCCGAATTCTGAAAATAATTATATATTTGGGATCGTGGTTGAATGGATTATCGGATTATGGTTCGAACCTCATATTTTGACCAAGTGGGCCCGGGATCGATTTTTGGCTTTTTTGGAATAATGATTGGCAAGCTATAATTAAGCATCGAAATTGGATTGTTTAGCATTTATTGATGTTATTAAGTCGATTATGTATAGATTCGATTGAGTTTTTGAAAGGAAAGGCGGTGTTTAAGGCTTGAGTTGGACGTTGAAGTTTGAGGTAAGTGTCCAGTCTAACCTTAGCTTGAGGGATTAGGGGTTGTGTCCTATTTGTTAATTGCTTCTTGTTGAGTACGACGTATGGGCATGGTGAAGAGTATCTATACGTAGGTGTCGAGCATGACCGTGCATCCTAAATTGATATTTGTTGTGTTCTTAAATGATTCTATGTGTGCTTTAATTGATGATTCTCAATATTGGGCAAGGATTTAGCTTATTTTCTTGGAATTTATTTTTGACTAAGTATTGGTATTAATTGAGCAGAATAGGAGTTGGATTAAGATTGATTATAGCTGATTCTCCCTTACCGGGATGTTCGTTTCGATATTGTTGTTCCCTTGCCGGGAAGTTAATAAATTACTTTTTTCATTTGCCGAGATTACCTTGTGATTTTGTTTTGGCTTGAGATGGGAGCGGGTGGTATGCCTATCGCGAGTTATCATGAAATGGGAGTAGGTGCTATGCCTACCATGAGATTTGATGAAACGGCCGCGTGTAGTATGCCTACCACGAGATTTGATGAAATGGGAGCGGGTGGTACGCCTACCACAAGGTTTAATAAAATGGGAGCGAGTGGTACGCCTACCACGAGATATGAGAAATGGGATCGGGTTGCACGCCTGCAACAAGATGTGAATTGAAAGTGAAATCTGCCTTTATTTTCCTTAGCCATGTTAGAAGTTGAATTTTTGATTTCTTTATTATTCTCTTGAGATTCTGTTTTATCTGCTATCCTCGAAGCATGTTTTCCCTTCCGAGCTTTAATCGTATGTTCCGTTTATCTTTTCGCTGTATACGCATATATAACTGTACAAGTTTATCTGAAGTCTGGTCCTAGCCTTGTCACTACCTCGCCGGGGTTAGGCCAGGCACTTACCAGCACATGTGGCAAGTTGTGCTGATACTACACTTTGCACTTTGTGCAGATACCGGAGTAGCACTTGGTCAACAGCATTAGGGGAGCCAGCCTTCAGTCCACCGAGATTCTGAGGTAGCCCGCTGGCGTCTGCATGCCCGACGTCTCTTCTATCAATTTTTATGTTCTGTTAACATTTGTATTCGAGACAGACTATGTTCTTTTCTTTGAGACACTTATTTTTAGTAATCATAGACAGCCCGTGAGTATTGTAACACCAGTTTTTGGATAGAGGCATATGTTGATTTCCGTATCGTTTGGCTTATTTTGTCTAAGCCTTCCGCTTTAATTTTATTTTTTGCTGTTAATTGAATGTTTATTACCTTTAATATGATTTGTAAAAAGGATTAAAATAAAAGAGTTAATAATTTATAATTTTGTGGCTAGCCTAACTTCTACGAGTAGGCACAATCACGACTCCCGAGGGCGGAAAATGCAGATCGTGATACATCTCTAAAGCAATTGATATAAAAAAGAAGAGGCCTTGTTGCACAGTGTGTTTGAGCAACTAGCATGGTGTACAACAACCATAATATTCTAAAATTAACTATAGCTTCATGAATCATAGTCCATTTAATAATATTTAACTATCCATATGCTAAAGTTTTAAAATTATTTCCCCGAGGCTTTAGCAGGAATGAGCTTTACTTTTTTTTTAATTCTTGATAAGAAACACTCAGCTCAAAGTTCGTATTATTCATTAACTCTAAAAGCGTAAGTCAATTAACATCACAAAATTTAATCCTTGCTTTGTGCCTATATGAAAAAAAAAAATGTCTTCGCTAAGTTGAGTTCTCAACAACATAGAAAATCTTTGGTGTACCATTACGTGATTCACGTCAACACTCACTTGTTTGTGGAGGTACATAAGCTGAGGTGCAAAAGGTTGATAAGATTTGTTGATGAAATATATTTTGGAATTAATCAATTCAATTCTAAGAAAAATGAGGAAACTACACAAAGTAAAAAAAGACCCGAATTAGTCTCCAATACTAATTTTTTCATTCTTTCAAACCCTTTTTTGGTTTTCCATCGGTACCCGCATTAGAACCTGACTCTATCCTTATTTTTGTTGCGTATGGTCCAACCATATCCGAATTCACACTGCGTAAAACCTCATTCGGGAAGAAGCGCTCCTTACCAAGGATTTTTCCAGGCCTCGGACTCGAGATCTCTGATTAAGGGAGGATTAGTCCGATCCAGTGCACCACATCGTTTACCGTTTTGAATTTAGACAAAAGTTTGATAAAATTCAGTAACCGACAAACCTTGGGTTAATCAAGGACAATAGTTTGTGCCGCCTTTCCTCTGGAATATCCTCGATTTTCTTCCTAACCACAACAACAAATAACAAAGTTAATGACAAATGATGAAAGAAAATAATTGTCGCTACTAAAATAAACATTACAAATCGTAATTAAATCAATTCAGTAATAGAGATTTACCAAAGATAAGAAGCGGGATAATAAGAAGAAGGGTCCGAAAGAATAAGCTTTTTGGGGAGCTTTTATTTTTCCTTTTCTAGCTCAAAGTTTTTGAATAAACAAAACAACTTGTTAAGTTTCAAAATTGTAGAATTATCTGGAGGTTTTAAAACATGTCAAATTTGGAAAATTCGTTTGACGGTAGGAGAAGACACGACTAGGCGCCGGAGAGTCGAATTGCGTGCAGACTTGTAATTTACTGAGTCGTCGGAGATATCGAATTTCATGCACTTGTAATTTACTAAGTTGTTAAGAGATCTGAATCTCGAAATCTCCGATAAATCGGAAGTTGCAGGTAATAATATTTCTGTTCGTCCAAGTGGACTATCTTGCCATTCGATAAAACTTGGTAGGGTTTAAGGGAGTCGAACGGAATAGAGGACAAAGGAGAAGAAGGAAAATTCTCACAACAATAGCCCACTAAAGCCCTCTTAGATCTCCAAATCGCCTAGATCTCTAAGAAGTCATTTGAGGCAATTTTGTAGGAAAGAAGCAATTTGACACTAATATTTTGCAGAATATTTTGCAAGTAGACAAACACCATAGCCAATGTCCAGTTCAATTGCATAGAAACAATATAGAATTGGAAGAAGAACTTATTGAATGAAAACTCTGTATAGAATCCATACATATAGTGATAACCTAAAATACAAACATGTGTGTAGCTATTAGGTTAAATGAGTATGATGCCCTAAATTTAAATTTTAATGACAACTAAAACTTGCTCTTCTAATATATATATATATATATAAAGTATATTATATAACACAAATTAATAATTATTAAAAATATTTTATGTTTTTCTATAAAAATAATAAAAGACTTATCTCTTTATAGTTTTTTTTTGATGAATTTAAAATTATGATTTAAAAAAGTACATTATTTAAATTTTTAGAAAAATACAAAATGAAAAAACTAATCAAATATCGCAATAGAAACAAATGTACGAAACGAAAGGGATAGGATAAATTTATAATATTTATATTTTGAATACTTAATAAATAAAATATAAATAAATAACGCAACTATAACATAAGTTTTAAAAAAATATTTCAGAGTAAGAAATCTATTTCTATATTATATTAAAGAGAAGTAATATCAAAATATTAATCCAGTTGACAAGTTAATAAAAAGTCATATTAGTAAATATATAGTACTAAGTACTTGCTAATTTAATAATAATAAAGAGTTATAACGATCCGATCGGTCGTTTCGAGCTTTTGCACTTTTCTTGCCAGTTCTAGGGCATGACTTGCCCCGTGTGGTGTATTATGACTTATGTAAATCACAGATTTTAGTTTTCACGATAATATAATATATTAAATTGTAATTTAACAATATTAATAATCTGTCAAATCTAATTTAAATTTCTGTTTTTGTTATAAAGATTTTAAAGGATTTTCAGTGATAAACCCGTCTCGACATAGAAAGAAGAGAGTTTTGCAAGACTGAGAGAGGGGTAAGTAATTCTATCACCATTCTATTGATCTCCTTGATTTAGCGTTTGATTACGAAATAATCTTACTTTTGAGTCCCAATTGCTGTTGTATGCAATTTGCAGGAGGCACCATTGGAATATTCGGAAAGAATAGCTGTATAATGATAGTATAATGGAAGAAGTGGTAAGAAGCTACTCTATCGGATTTGATCTTTGAATTTCGGCATATTTATCAATCTGCAATGAATAAATACCGGGATTTGCTTGGAATCAGAAAAAGGATGATAATCTAAAGCTTGTACAAGAGAGAATTGAGCGTGATTCCACTGCTCACAGGATCCTATCGTCGAAGGTGGGCCATGATTTGTTGCTTCAGTTTAAAACCTTCTGCCATGGTTAAAATGTGCATATGACCAATGGACTCTTTTAGGCACAAGAATCTGAACTCCAATGTGAACATGCTACATTGCAAACTATGGTTGATGAGTTTGACCAACTACTGCAAAGAGGCAAAGAGGGAAACCTTTTGGACCATACTTTTAGGGATTCCACTGAGAAGCTTCATTCTGCAAAGAGGGTAAGAGCACGCTTTCCTGTATTGAGTTTAAGATTCTGAAGTAAATGTTGTATCCTATCATGTGGATTTATGTTTCGTTATTTTCGATGGTGATACTATTGTTATCTAAATCTAGTTTCAAATAATAAGCCTAGTTTGTAGTTTCAACTCCAACTTCGTGTGATTCAATGAGATGTTATTTGCTATATTAAATTAAAAATTAGATGAGTTTGGCTTGTTAAGTTTGTACAAGATTTGCCGCTTGTTAGGATTGATTTGACTGATTTATTTGTAATTACACACTTACCATACTGTAAAAACTTGTAGTTGCTATATGTTCCCAGCCAAGCTCAAAGGAATAATCAAACTTTTGAGTTGAATCCTCTCTTCTCTCTACTCATGCCATTCAACGATTAAGGAATCCAAGTCAACTATTGGTTTTTGGCTCTAGGCCATCCAACCATAACCTAGGGTGAGGTCTTGATTCAACCATTCTATTCCCATGCTGCCTTTAGGTCATTAATACCATTTATGATTATTCAATACCATTTAATCCACCAAACCACTATTTGGATTCAACATTACATCATCACAACCTCCATAAATCCCCCCAAGTGAGTATATCTCAACCTTTGAACAATGACCAAACTCCACCATATTTCATCTACCTGTATTGTTATAGCTCATACTACAAGCCCAAGAAAGCGAAATTACCTCAAGGTAGCAAAATCCCAACTTCTTGATTTTTGAAGAAAGTTTGTGGAATTTGTGTTTCTAGGCAAAATCATATGTTTTTGGAGGTTGAGATTCACTTTACAACAACAACAATAACAACAACCCAGTATATTCCCACAAGGTGGGGTCTAGCGAGGGTAATATGTAGACATGCCTTACCTCTACCCGAGAGGGCAGAGAGGCTGTTTCCAATCGACCCTCGGCGCAGGGAAAAGGCGCAGGGAAAAGAAAGGCAAACAAAAACAAAAATAAAAACAAAAACCGCATTAGTTACACCAGCATACATCGCATAAAGTGAAGAAGGTGGTTGGATCAAGTGTTGGGGAAAATTCTTTATCGAAGTTGCGTCCTTGCTCAAAACTTTGAGAATTGGGAACCAAACCCGACTCTCAGCTTTTATAGTGCTAAGGCTTGATACCAGTTAGCTATGGTGCCATCGCATGATTAAAGTCTCTTCTTCACATCGTGTGGCCTCGCCATTCATGACCTGGTCAGCCTACCACATGAGCTTCATGCACTTGCCACTCAGTGGCCTTCAAGTGTGTTGCCTCACCTTGTGAACTCCCTCATCCTAGATCATGTTCCAGGAGGTGGGTTATGCGGACACACTATAGCGCGACCCACATGTGGCCTTCACGTGGTAGCGTGATCGACCTGTAGCTGATCCAATTTTTAAATTTCACAAGTTTCCTTTTTGCTATGATATTCGCCCGTGTCACCTCCAACTCACTTCCACCACCGAAATCAACATCCGCTTCAATGTTCAAACATCATAATCAATTATTAACAATAAACATCAAGCAATTGACTTGTTTTAATTAATGAAATGAGTTTAAGTGTATGTAAAAACCTGTGGGGCATATGGATTGACCCCGGATGCATAGCCACAAGCTTTGTCAGTTGGAAGGCGAGCTAGCACCTAGCAGATGTTCCTAACAAATCCTTAGAGGACCTTGAATTCAATACATTTGTAACAAGCTTGGACTTTATGATATGCATGCTCCAATTTGAGGAGTGGTAAGACTGTATGAGAGTTACTATTAATTGGAGATTGATTTTATTTGGAATTTGATTGTGATTTGATTTGTAATTTTTACTTACCAATTACCATACTTTAAACTCTTGTAGATTACTCTAAATTCCTTACCGAACTTGACAGAATAATCAAACTTTTGAGTTATGTCCTCTCTAATCTTTCGTGGCTGACCAATTTGAGAGCTTTTCTCTGACATGCCACAGACAAAAGTTTATTCTTTGTTTGTGCGCTTGGATGTTCATTACACATACCTAGATGTTGCTTCAGTTTCACCGAAGTTATAAAGAACTTGATGGACCCTGAATTAAATCAACTTTTTTATTTAGTCAATGTTTTGTGGTCTTGGCTTGTTGCTTTGTGAGTCTTCTGTATGTCACTGCTACATTAGTATGCCCCTTTCCATTTTGTGTTTGGAGATATTAGTTGTTACTCGGATTTTGAAGAATCTAGTGATAAGCTTATTTAAAAAAGAAGAATCACTAGTTGGTCAGGACTGATATTGTAATTACTAGATTGTGCTTTACCCCCAAAAAGGAAGTAATAAAATTAAATCCACACTTGTTTAGAGCGGATGTCTAGAAACACCAAGAATCTAAGGTAGCTTTTGGCTCAAAAAAGGTAATCTAAGATGAAAGAACGATCTTGAGGATATAAATTCTCTGTGCTAGCTTTGATGGTTATGGCAGGAATTGAAGATCATTATTGGTATTAAGAGGATGCTTTTGACATTTGTCTTCTATAGCCTGGTGTTATTTGCAGTTTTCAACTGATTATAAGCTTTTAATTACGTGCATGTTTCTGAAAAAGAATTCTTTTCAACTGTTTCACACAAGTGAAATCACATGTCAGAAAACAAAACTAGTGAAATCACCTCCAAATTGGACTAATTTGAAATCCATCTGAGGACTGTGTTTAAGAGCAGACAAAAGCTTGAAGTCAGTGGTAAATGTAGAGAATAAATGTGGATTCGACGTATAAGTGTTTCAGTTAATCTGATGAAGATCCAGCTAAAAGTCAAATTTTATGGCTCAAGGTTTTTAAGTTTCTTTTAAGTAGGTGAATGGCAATCTATATTCTCATTGACTTTTCCTTGTTTCTGGGACATTAATTTTTCATGCCTTCCTTCAGAATTCCACTTTCGTTAGTATGAGTATAAGAGTTAGTATTTAGTAATCTAGAAATTTTAAGGGATTGAAGAAAACTAGGACCAAATCTTGCTTTGGATGCATATGAAGTATAGTTAGGCCATGTGTTCATTGCGGTCATTGATCAACAGTGAATGATCAATGAAGACAAAAAAGGATGATAGAAATTATCTCGTGAAATCAAGAAGATAAAGCCATCTAAAAATGCGAAGATTTTTCTCGTTTCATATCTCCGATCAACATATATGTGGATTTTTGTCCACTAATAACTTTGTGTTAGCGGAAACGTAAAAGAAATAACACAAGATTTAACGTGGTTCGGATCAAAATAATCCTACGTTCAACAGAGAACAATTGCCTTTCTATTATTTACAAAGGAATGTGAGATTTCCCAATTACACTTAAGAGAATTTCTCTCTTAACTCTCTACTCACAACAAAATATTGTACTCCCTCCGTTTCAATTTATGTGAACCTATTTCCTTTTTAGTCCGTGCCAAAAAGAATGACCCCTTTCCTTATTTGGAAACAATTTACCTTTATGTAATGATTTATAGCCACACAAAATAAAGGTGCCTCATTTTACACCACAAGATCAAAAGTCTTCTCTCTTTTCTTAAACTCCGTGCCCAAGTCAAATGGGTTCACATAAATTGAAACGGAGGGAGTATTGTTTTTGGGATGGTTTCTACAAATGAAAGAGTGCATCTATTTATAGGGGTAAGGACCTCCACTTGAAGTCATTGGTGGCATCAAACTACCTCCTCTTGATGTTATGGGTGACATCAAAGGAGGAAGCTTCCTCCTAGCATTCATGCTAACCCTTTCCACCAACTCTTCCAATTGGCATGCTATTGTTGACTAAACCTAAACCAACATTTTCAGCATGCCATTGTTGACTAAACATAAACCAACATTTTCAATCTCCACCTTGGTTTGCGTTTCGAGCGTGCGTGTGAACAACTTTGGCCAAAACTTCTAAGCTTATTGGGCAATCCCGTTGTTAGAAACAAGAAGAATCAAACCATGGTTGAACATACCACCTCCACCTAACAACTATTCTCTTCGGAGCTGCATCAGTTGATGCACACCTCCGTCAAGTCTTTGCAGCGTGCAAACTTAGCGAGCGGGACTATCCTGGTCTACTGCAGACTTGTTATTTGATTGAATGCACAGCTTATTTTCTTCATTCATTTCAAGGGAATATATACAAGTAGGATAATACAAGTAGCAACCGGCTAGGATCATAAACAAATAAATCTGAGTTGTTGACAGCATGCTAACAGGCTGTTCTAACTTTAACAGCCTGTTCTAACTTTAACAACCTGTTCTAACTAACACTCCCCTCAAGTTGGCATATAGATATCTGTCATGCCTAACTTGCTTACAAGAACATTAAAATTTGGCTTGAATAATCCTTTAGTGAACATGTCTGCCACTTGAAGATTGGTTGGGACAAATGGTGTACAAATGCTTCCATCTTCAATCTTTTCTTTGATGAAGTGTCTGTCAACCTCCACATGTTTAGTTCTATCATGTTGGACCGGATTGTGTGCAATGCTAATTGCAGCTTTGTTGTCACAGTAGAGTTTCATGGGTAATTGCATTGGCACTTCTAATTCTGTTAAGACCCTTCTAAGCCAGATAGTCTCACAAATTCCTTGTGCCATTGACCTGAACTCAGCCTCTGCACTGCTTCAGTGCTTCTAGCTACAACTGATTGTTTCTTGCTTCTCCAAGTGACCAGATTTCCCCAAACATAGGTACAATAACCTGAAGTAGATCTCATGTCCATTACTGATCCTGCCCAGTCAGCATCAGTGTAGGCTGCAATCTCCCTGTTCTCTGTCTTCTTGAATAGCAAACCTTTTCCTGGAGTATTCTTCAAATACCTCAAAATTCTGTGGGCTGCTTCTAGATGTTCATTCTTGGGAGAGTGCATGAACTGACCGATCATACTGACAGGGAATGCAATATCTGGTCGTGTATGAGAAAGATAGATGAGTCTTCCCACCAGTCTCTGAAACTGTCCACAATCAACTTCTTTTCCTTCCTTGACACCAAATTTGACATTTGGATCAATAGGAGTTTCAGCTGGCTTACATTCACTCATCCCAGTTTCCTTTAGAAGATCTAGTACATACTTTCTCCGTGACACCATGTTACCATGTTGTGATCTTGCAATTTCCATTCCTAGGAAGTATTTTAAATTTCCTAGGTCTTTAATCTCGAATTCCTCAGCCAATTTCTGCTTCAATCTGCCTTGTTCAATCTCATCATCACCTGTAAGAATAATGTCATCAACATACACAATAAGAACAGTCATTTTACCCTTTAGTGAGTGGTTAATGAACATAGTATGATCTGCTTGCCCTTGCATGTAGCCCAGTTTTTTCATATACCGAGTAAGTCTTTCAAACCAAGCTCTAGGGGATTGTTTGAGACCGTATAAGGACTTCTTCAGTTTGCACACCTTCGTTCCTCCAATTTCTTTACTGCCTGGAGGGGGATCGATGTAGACTTCTTCCTCAAGCTCTCCATTAAGGAAAGCATTTTTCACTTCTAGCTGCTGTAGAGGCCAGTTCAGATTAGTTGCTAGGGACAACAATACTCTGATGGAGTTCATTTTTGCTACTGGAGCAAATGTCTCCAAGTAATCAATGCCATAAGTTTGAGTATATCCCCTTGCTACTAGCCTTGCTTTGTACCTTTCCAAAGATCCGTCAGAGTTGTATTTGATGGTGAACACCCATTTACAACCCATTGTTTTCTTTCCTTTTGGTAGATCAATCATCTCCCAAGTCTTATTCTTCATTAGTGCTTTCATCTCCTCCCGAACTGCCTCTTTCCACTTAGGATCATTTAGAGCATCATGGATAGTTTTTGGAATTTCTAGGCTGTTTAAGTGAGATACAAAAGCTGTAAAAGAAGGTGTCGTCTATCATAGGAAACATGGTTAGACAAAGGATATAATGGTGTCTGTGTAGCTTTTCTAACACCTTTTCTTAGAGCAATAGGAATATCTAGATCATTAGGTTCGAATTCTAAATCTGAAACAATATTTAATTCAAAATTACCTGGTGTTTGAGGCACAATGGTTGGAGAAGATGATTGTTGAGAAGTGAATTTGTCAGTCTCTTTCTTCCTTCTAGAGTACACCTTCAATGGTTTTATTTGATTGCTTAAAACATCACCATTTTCAGATATAGTTTCAGTCATGATTTCAGTGTTACTAGGAACTTGCGTTATTTCTTGTATATTAGGGATTAAACTCTGAGAGTCAGATTCAGACTTTTTAGACCAATCTAGATCTAGGTCTTCATAGCAATTCTCCCCCTGAAGACCAGTGCCATAGAACATCTCATCTTCATTAAAAGTAGCATCTAAGGTTATGATAATTTTCCTAGTTTTAGGATTATAGAGTTTAAAACCTTTCTGAGTTGGGGCATATCCTATGAAGACACATTTTTGTGCTCTAGGATCAAGTTTGTTTCTATTGTGATCATGAATATGAGCAAATGCTACACATCCAAACACTCTCAAAGGTAGGTTATGGATGAGCTTAGTAGTAGGGAATTGTTCTAGGAATACTTGCACGGGTGTTTTGAAGCCTACAACCTTAGAAGGCATTCTATTTATGAGATAAGTGGCTGTTAAAACAGCCTCTCCCCACAGACTTTTAGGACATCCACCCGTAAACAACAAGGCTCTAGTAACCTCTAGTAAGTGTCTGTTTTTTCTCTCGGCTACCCCATTTTGTTGAGGAGTATCAACACATGAACTTTGATGAACAATCCCTTTGTTTACAAAGAAGCTTCCTAAGACCTTATTGAAGAATTCTTTTCCATTGTCACTTCGGAAAATTTTTATCTTTTCATTGAACTGAGTTTCAATCATTTTATAAAACTTTTCAAAGATCCCTTTTACTTCCCCCTTTTCTTGCATTAGGTAAACCCAAGTTAATCTCGTGTGATCATCTATAAAACTGACAAACCATTTTTTATTTGAAGTGGTTTCAATTTTACCCCATACATCACTGTGAATTAAGTTGAAAGGTTTAGTGGCAGTATATGTCTTAGCATGGAAGCTACTTCTCTTATGCTTAGCCAATTCACAAAATTCACATTTTAACAAAGAAGGATTTTCATTGATAAAAAACTTAGGAAACAATAACTTCAGATAATGAAAATTAGGGTGTCCTAATCTGAAATGCCACAACATAAGTTTATTCCTAACAAGGCTGGTTTGAAAGCATACAGACTTTAAAGGTGTACTCTTTTCCAAGAGAAAGAGACCTCCAACTTCTTCAGCATTGCCAATCATCTTCCCCGAGCCCTTGTCCTGAAATACACAAGAATTTGAGTTAAATATAGTCTTACAATTCAGATTCTGGTTAAGCTTAGAAACTGATATCAGATTGCAGGATAGTTTAGGTACATGTAGAACATTTTCAAGGGTTATGAGAGGTGTTAGCTTAACAGTTCCTTTCCCTGCTATGGCTGAAAAAGTGCCATCAACAATCCTAATTTTCTGATTGCCTGCAGATGGTTTATAGGTAAAAAAAATTTTTGAATCTCCTGTCATGTGGTCACTAGCACCTGAATCTATAATCCAAGAGTCATCCTTCATTTTTTCTATACTAACATAGGCTGAGGGTATAGGTATATTACCTTTTTGGGCAAAAGAACACCTAGGGTTACTATTTTGACCCGTTTGTTTGAGGAGTTGCTGCAAAAACTCTATCTGATCCTTAGTGAAGAGATTCAGTTCTGAAGATGCTTGAGACTGATCCTCTGTATTTGATGTTAAATAGGCCCTTCCTCCCTTTCTTTCCTTGGTGTTCTTCTTCTTCCAATTTGTTGGTTTCCCATGGATTTCCCAGCAAGTGTCCTTAGTATGCCAGTATTTTTTGCAAACTTCACACCAAGGCTTGTTCTTTTCTTCTCTGTTTTCAACCACAAGGGCTGATGATTCCAGGCCCTTTGATCCTTCACCCGCAGCGTCTTGAAGCATCACTCTTCTCCTTGATTCTTCCCTCCTTACCTCTGAGAATGTTTCTCTTAAAGGTGGCAGTGGCTTCTTTCCCAAGATTCTGGATCTACATTCATCATACTCTTTATTCAGGCCAGCTAAGAACAAGTAGATTCTCTCATCTTCTTCTTGTTTCTTAGCTTGTACACTATCTTTAGTGCAATTCCACTCAAGAGTATAACATTGTTCCAGTTCTTGCCACATGGAAACCATCTCGTTGTAAAAGATGGTGACCTCCTTTTCTTCTTGCTTGTTGTTCCAGAGCTTGTTTTTAAGCTCAAAAATCTGAGAAGCATTTTCCAGATCTGAATATGTTTCTTTGACAGCTACCCAAACATCTCTTGCAGTGGGTAGGAACAAATATGGCCTTCCAATAGAAGGCTCCATTGAGTTTAGGAGCCAGGATGTAACTAGGCAGTTTGTTGATTCCCAAGTGATGAATTTGGGATCTTCTATATTAGGTTTTGCCTCACCACCATTTATATAACCTAGCTTACCTCTACCAGCAATAGCAAGCTTAACAGATTGAGCCCATTCTAAATAATTCTTCCCATTCAACCTATGTGATATTGGAAGAATGGAAGTATTATTAGAATCACTGTTGTTACTGCTCATTTTGATGACTGAAGGGACACTAGTAGTACTCCCAGTAATTGTTTCTAAACTCTCAGTTCCCTCCCCCTCAGGATCTGATGAATCTTGCCCAATGTTGGCAGATTTCACCATTAATTGAGATCTAAAAAACAGTCTCTAATGCCATGTAAGCTTTAGCTACCGCAGACTTGTTATTTGATTGAATGCACAACTTGTTTTCTTCATTCATTTCAAGGGAATATATACAAGTAGGATAATACAAGTAGCAACCAGCTAGGATCATAAACAAATAAATCTGAGTTGTTGACAGCATGCTAACAGGCTGTTCTAACTTTAACAACCTGTTCTAACTTTAACAGCATGTTCTAACTTTAACAACGTGTTCTAACTAACACTCTCCCTCAAGTTGGCATATAGATATCTGTCATGCCCTTGATAGTTCCCTCTTCAACAACATCTCGAAGGAAATGAAATCTGACATCAATGTGTTTAGTGCGCTCATGAAATCTTTGATTTTTCATTAGATGAATAGCACTCTGACTATCACATCTAAGAGTTGATTCCAACTGAACCAAACTCAATTCCGCCACTAAACCTTTTAACCAGATAGCTTCCTTCACCGCCTCCGCTGCTGCCATGTATTCTGCTTCTGTCGTAGACAAAGCGACAATCGACCGCAGAGTCGACTTCCAACTAACGGCACTGCCAACGAGGGTAAAGATGTATCCAGTTGTGGACCTTCTTCGGTCAAGATCTCCTGCATAGTCAGAATCCACATAATCAAGAATTGAAATACCTCCACCACTTTTTCGAAAAGTCAGACCAACACTAGAAGCTCCTTTGAGATATCTCAATATCCACTTGACACCTTCCCAATGCCTCTTTCCTGGGCTGGACACGTATCTACTTACCACACTTACAGATTGAGCAATATCTGGACGTGTGCATGCCATAGCATACATAATGCTACCAACTGCACTTGCATAAGGAATCTTTGACATATGCTCCACCTCATCCTCTGACTGAGGCATTTGTAACTCTGAAAGTTTAGAATGAGGAGCTAATGGTGTACTTATAGGCTTGCACGTATGCATATTGAATCTCTCGAGAATCGTTTCAATATACCTCTTCTCAGAAAGATGTACAACACCGTCTTCTCTTGAAATCTCCATACCAAGGATTTTCTTTGCAGCTCCTAAATCCTTCATGTCAAATTCCTTACTCAACAGTTTCTTCAAGCATTTATCTCTGTAATGTTATTAGCAGCAATAAGCATATCATCAACATACAACAGTAAATAAATCATTGAGTTACCAGACATCTTTTTGTGATACACACAGCTATCAAATGTACTCCTTGAGAATTCATGTGTAGTCGTGAATGCATCAAACCTTTTGTACCACTGTCTAGGGGATTGCTTCAAACCATACAAAGACTTCTTTAGTTGGCATACGTGATCTTCTTTTCCCTCGGCTATGAAACCTTCAGGCTGGTCCATATAGATTGTCTCTTCTAGATCGTCGGTGATTTTTTCTTGGTTTGGTCATCTGTCTTAGGGACCTTGTAATGGTGTTGGACTTTGCACAACACCAAAGACAAAGGATTTGTAGCGGACAACCTCTTAAGTCACGGGAAAATTGCACGGCGATGAGGTCTTTATTTCGGAAGTCGCTGGTGTGATGCACATCGATAAATTTCTCACTAATGATCTTATACCATGTGAGAATGCACGAGAGAAAAATCTTTTAATAATATTCTATTAAGTGTTATACAATAGCCCTATTTATAACTATACCCAATACATATTCTACTCCTATTCCATGTGGGACTAGGGTTATTTATATAACTATCGTGAATCAACGGTATTTGACAAAAGTTACCTATCACCCAAAATATGATTAGAGGCTCCTGAGTCCATGGCTTACGGTCCAATAGTAGTAGACTAGGAACACAAGCAAAGGAATTACCTGCAATCAGTACTCTAAAAGGCGGGGGCGTAAGGCGAGGCGTTTTGCATATGCCTCAGCGGGGCGTAAGCCCTGAGGCGTGGGGCGTAAGCCCCATGGGTGTTTAATTTTTAATATTTTATAAAATAATATAATTATAAAAAATATTATTAAATAGGTAAAATTGCATAAAATTTTGAAAAAAAACTTTTATATATATATATATATATATATACACACACACACACACAAATAAATAAGTAAAATTATATATAAATCAATCAATACATATAAAAGCACGCATACATATAATCCCATATTATATTTTGAAAGAGAGCAAGAGAAGCACTGAACTTAAAAAACTAATTACGTACATATTTACAAACTAACAGTGAAATATAAAAAGAGAGGAAAATAATGAGTTCAAAATAATAAAGTTTTTACACGGAGGAAGGAACAAACCTGTTGAATTTGACATACGGAGAAGAATGAAGTTTTTTGTTGCAAAAAAAAGTGATAAATCGTTGCTCTTGGTAGAGGCAGACTAGCGGAAAGAATTGGGAAAGACTTATAATTTAGGGCTTTTAGCAATATTAAATAGTTTACTTTTAAATTTAATATTTTAATTCCATTTTAAAAAGATGTCTCTTGGGCTTACGCCTCAACCAAAAAACTCGCCCGGGCGTACACCTCGAACTTCTGGGCGTACGCCTTACGGGACTTTCGCCCCCCACCATCGCACCGGGGCGTTTTTGGTATGCCTCGCCCCAAGGCTCGCCCCAGGAACGCCTTTTAAAACACCGCCCGCAATAGAAGTATCAGTCCGAGCAACAAAGGCTACTCTTGGAGGTGTCTACTTGCACGATACTGAAAGAACTCATTATATTCCCTTTCAGATAAAGAAAACCCCTGGTTACCTGTAGTCTCTGTTTGAGCAATATGAACATTTTTAGGTGGTCGACCATGCAAAGAGTAACATACCTCACGAGTGTGTCCAAGCTTATTAGAATAAGAACACTTGGGTCGAGATTTTCTAAAACGACCTCCTCCTCGTCTATTCTCCATAGTTCGAGATGTCCGATTTTCCGATGTCTGAGTACGAGAATAGAGTATTCAACAGTTTGTGGTGAGACCGCTGTGTAAATGGGTGGCGCAGCAAGACGAAGCAATCGAGAGAATAGTTCATCAAATGTAGGTCCGTAGGAACAGAAGGACTAGCCAATTTTGGTCTCGTATAGAGTCAAGGTCATTAGGAAGTCTAGAAAGTCTAAGAACTAGAAACATCTTTTGTTGTTGGTACTGCTATTTTCAACACTGGCAGTGACCGACATCAACTTCTCAAATTCCTCCACAACTACATGTACCTATCCCAAGTAAGTCGATATGTCCAATTCCCGTTTCTTTAAGTTTGTCATCCAAGATATTATATCATAAAAATGAGATATGTCATTAGTGTATAAAGTACTAGCTTCAGCCAAACTGAATAACATGTGTGGAATGGACGAAACAAAGGAGCCCAGGTTAAGTAGTTTGAACTTGGTTCCGAAGTAATCATCAACTTGAATTTCCCGAACCGGTGCTTTTAGAACCTAAAACATCAAATCCTAAAGACATTGTTGGATCAGGATTACTAATTCAAGTATGATAGTGTCCTTGATATGCAATATTGTGATATGCAGTTATTCTGTCTGTCCTTGTAGCTTCACCTTTCAATTTACATGGGATGCATTTTTCTATTTAAATTTTGTTTGTCTTCTTTTTCATAAAGTAAGATTAGAAGCTTACAGCATCTTTCTACTTAAAACACTGCATCTTTGTACTTAAGGGTAAGATTTACAGTTAATCTTCGATAGGAACTTGCAGCTAAGCTGCGGTCAACTCTGTCATTGAAACGGCTGATCGAGTATGTGCCATCACAAGCTGAACTCATTCAGTACGTTCCTCTATTACTGCTTTTCCCTTTTGTGCAAAAAACTTTTCCTCCATGTTGAATTTAGAAATTCCTTTTTAGTATGCTCAGAAATATAAGGAGTCAGGCTTTCTAAAAAGTGTTTATTTTTTCCTTAACATGAAAAAGAATATAAGGAGCAGTGCATGTCGCGTTGGTGTCGAACTGTTTTATTGACTTTCAAACCAAGTAAACTTTAGCTCTTTGAAAACTTTTATCCGGAACAAATTCAAGCTAAAGATTATATGGGAGTCTAACCTTATCTAAAGGTGCTTGCAGTGTTATCAAAGGTGAAAAGCGCAAAAAAGCTCTAAGGTCTGTTGCGGTTTTAAGCACAAAGCGCAA
Organism: Nicotiana noctiflora; assembly: GCA_032618575.1. Lineage (NCBI taxonomy): Eukaryota > Viridiplantae > Streptophyta > Magnoliopsida > Solanales > Solanaceae > Nicotiana > Nicotiana noctiflora. Next base: position 111,088 of record JASVEL010010280.1, read on the forward strand.
ATAAAGCGTGGGCGTTAACGAAAAAGGCACAATGCGAGAAAAAGTAAAAATATGCATGTAGTCCAAGACTAATCATTATAAGCATGATTAACAACTACATGGACAAAGAAATTGAAAAAAATTTCACGATAAAGTGAAATATCAATTGTTTAAGGTCGCCTTTTCAGGATTACACTCATTAGTAAGGAAAAATATGCCTTAGAACTTTGATGCAACACTAAAGTGCACGAGGCGAAGCACTCAACGTGTTTTGAGCCTCGCTTCTGGGCTTAAGCGTGTCTTTGACAACACTAGGTACTTGAATTCTTTAAAGAGTTTCATCATTTATCAATGAAACCTCGTTTCATCATAGCCCAAATCTGGTAAGCTCTTAAATCTGTGAAGAGGTTTTTGCTTTCAAGAATTAATGGAAATGCTTTTAGCTGCGATATTGATAGAGTAGCATTTAGCTGTGATATGGATAGAAGCAATCGGTTATGGTATTGATTTAGAAAACCCTGGATTGGCTTTTCACCTGCTGTTTATCTTGGTTTTAGTTTGTTAATGTAAATTTCTGTGATAGCTGCCTTACTATTTTATAAATGGTTCAACTTTCTTAAGTGAAAAAGGACCACGTACAAAATTTAATAGAGGATTTTCTGTTTGAGATTTATGAACGTCTCGGAGTTTTACTGTTGTGAAGTAGCTAAGCAGGAGGTGGGATCTGATTCTCCGGCATCCCTCCTGATGATTTTGGAGATGAAAACTGCATAAGAGCAAATTAGCTTGTGGGGTGTAGATGTATTCTGATGGATTATGTTCAATGGTCTTTTTAGCTTCTTGATTATTTAGGTAATGTTGAACTTCAGTTATTGTATAAGCAAGAGCAATGCGCTATTGTCAAAGGCACACTTTGAAGCGAGGCGCAAAACATGTTGAGCGCTTCACCTCGCTTAGCGGGCGCTTCAGTGTCGTCATCGGTGCTCTAATGCATACTTTTCCATGCAAATGAGCATAATTCTGAAGAGGTGGCACTAAACAATTGATCACTTTGTCGTTATCTATTTCATTATGTATGTCCGTACATATGTTATTTATGCTTGTACTTATTAGTCTAGGACTACACATACATCTTTGTATTTTTCCTCCATTGCGTTTTCTTCATTAAAACCTACACTTTATTCGTGCTTTGCGCTTAAAGCTCAGCGAACCTTAGAGCTTTTTTGCACTTTTCGCCCTTAGATAACTGCAATGGACACCCTTGAATATGGCTGATTTCAAATTTAGTGCATTCAGTGTCTTACTACTGGAAGTATCAAGAATTCTTTCCTCATCTTTTTTTTCATTGCTCATGTCAATTCCTTTTCTTAATGTATTAATGTTCCTTCTAGTACCTTATTTCCTAAAAACATTAATAGGAAAGAGATGAGGAAAACTTGCATATACTTTGGGAGCATAGAGTCAAATGTTATGTTGTCTGTAATCATTCGTTCCATATATAAATGTGTCTTAAAACTCAAATTTTGACTCTGCTGCTCCAATAAATCTACTGAAGTTTCTCGCTATTCGTAAAAACAAATAGGAGGCAAGTACATTGTTGTAAACGCCTGCAGTTTTGCTTTAAAAAGGGGTGGGATGGCTGGAGGGGAGTTGAACACTCTCAATCTTACTTACTCAATAAGACATTCCCTATTTGATTCTAGAAAAACAAAATAAGGCATTTCCTTACGATAGGAAAGTTTCTAGAACTAATTGTTGAAGATGGTTAACTGGTTAATTATCACTTAAAGAGGTAAAGTCTTGTAAAGATGATACTTGCACCAGCCACCGCGACTTTCTTATACAATTGGATTCTTTTCGCTGCTTGTTTCTGTTTTCAGTTAAAGAGCACCTTAGATATGTGAAAAAGTTTAAGTGCGGCATGAGTCAAATAAACCAACAGTTCCAAGTTCCGTCTTTCTCCTGCATTTTTTGGCTTCATGTATTTATTATTGTCCTTTGGTGTGAGAAATTTTGACACTGCGATTTCAAGATCATTTATCATCTCCTCTATCATCTGGTCCAACTTTTGATGTTTGAACATATTATCCCGTAGTTGCACAAAAAAAGCTGCACTCTAGCCATCAGAGACCTGTATAATTGTTCCAGATGCATTATACTAACTAGCTGGAGCACTAGTTTTGGAGATCCGGAACTGTTCATCATATTTATAGTTAAAGAAACATACCAGGACAAAGAGTGGAAAATTAGATGGTTTCACATATGAATTACCACAGCTCTTGTTATAAAGCCCATCAAATTGTTTTTTGTTTATTTATTTGAGTTGATCCTGGTATGAGAAGTTTAGTTCCTAGTTTTTGATATTGTATCTATGTCAAACATTTTGAATCACGATTAAGGTAGTCTTGCATAGTTGTTTAAGGGAAAGTAATCTAATTCAGAGGTTGTTATGTCATGATATCATATTTCCGGTAGGAGTTTATCCATAAGCACACTGATTACAGCAGATAGCGAATTGTGCATGTTTTCATTCACTAACCACAACATTCAAGTGGTGGTGGAACAACATTTACTATCCTTAAGTGGTTGAAGCATGCTCGTTGGCTTTCTCTCTCTCTCTCCAAGAAATGTGAAAAATATTGAACTTAGTTTGATGCTCTTAGAGTCAGTGTTATCAAAAGCGAAAAGCGCAAAAAAGCTCTAAGGTCTGTTGGGGCTTTAAGCGCAAAGCGCAAATAAAGCGTGGGCTTTAATGAAAAAAGGCGCAACTGGAGAAAAAATAAAAATATGTATATGTAGTCTAAGACTAATAATTATAAGCATGAATAACAAATATACGGTGAATGAAATTTAAAAAAAAAATTATGATTAAGTGAAATATCAATTGTTTAATGATGCCTTTTCATGATTATACTTATTGGCAAGTAAAAATATGCCTAAGAGCCTTGATGCGATACTAAAGCGCCCACAAAGCGAGGCGAAACGCTCAACCTGTTTTGAGCCTCGCTTTAGGGCTTTAAAGCGCGCCTTTGACAACACTGCTTAGAGTCCCACATTGGTTAAGTATATTAGTTATAGTTTGCGTATACGGTCTGGCAATCCTCATCAATCTTGAGCTAGCTTTTGGGGTCATATGCCCAATGTCTATTTTTCAACATGGTGTTAGAGTAAGACCCCTATCTGATGTTGGGTTACCCGAAATTGGGCTACCCACTTAGGTTACTACATGGTCCAGATGTTTAGTCGTATGCATGCGAGAATCCACAATCAGTAAGAGTGTCTATTGCAGTCTCCTCATAAGATGTGCAATTCTCACCGCTTGAGTTAGCTTTTGAGGTTTAAGTTATGCTCAACGTCCATTTTCAATAGGTACCTACCTTAAATGAAATTAATAAATCATATGACATATTTTAATTGTCTCCTCATCACCTCTCTTGAAAATTGAGCATCAAATATATTCACCCCCATAGAATTTTCTTTATCTCGGGAATCAAGCTCTTTTATTACTGGTTAGTTATGTTTTCTAGAATGTAGCATAATGTTTCTTTCGGAAGAACAAAAGATGCTATTCTGTAGTCTACATGGTGTCTTTCACTACATTGATCCTATTCAACATCCCATTGTTTGTCTCTTTTACTAAATATTGACAAACTTCAAAAAATTTGTTTGTTCGTGTGTCTGTTATTAGCCATGAGTATTGTTGGATTTATCTTAATATGCCTGGTACATCATACTTCTGACAGAGCTTTTTTGACGCAGGTATGAACTCCGTTTTTCAGAACTTTATACTGATATCCAGGTACAAGCATAATTAGTCACTTAAACCATTGTTTGACCATGACTAACATTTCAGCTTCTTGTCAATCACTTTGTTAACACTGAATATGCAGGCCAAGCATCGCCAAACCCACAAATACTATGCTACTTACAACATATTGTTGGAGATTAAGGAATTGATGCTAAAGGAAACATCGTTACTGAATTCCATAAGCTCACAGGTATAGTACGGTTTAAATAGAAATAGGTCGATGTTGTTGGAAAGAACACCGTTACTGAACTCCATAAGCTCACAGGTACAGTACAAAGCAAAATAGAACATTTATCCCTTTTGTAAAATCAATTTTATGGAAAACCCTGCATACATGATGTATACATATAAAACTATATTTCTACACTGATACATACACACTATCTATTTTCTAATGTGCGACACAACATACTACACACTTAACATACTACACAAGCTATCTAGTAGAGATGATATTTCATTTCCCTTTCTATTAGTATTGTAAGTCAGTTTATGAACTCTACTTGCGACTAGCATTAAAATGCAGTTGTCCGCATTCTTCGAACATATAAAATCATCCCCAGGCAAAGAACTGCTCTTCGAGGATTGAGGCCATGAGGAAATCGTTAGATACAGAGACACTGATTGGGTATGGTTACCTTCTGATAGATGTTCTACATTTGAATATAGGATAGTAAAGGTAATTTGGTGTTTTGGAAGAGTAAGAAACATAATGTGGTTGCTTAATCTAGTGTAGACGCAGAATATTAAGTGTTGAATGATAGAGGATTTCCAGGAAGATATTCTCCGTATCAAGATCTGATCCTCTAAGATTTTAGAGATAGTTGTTGTAGTCTAGAATATCAAATTCTGATTCTTTTTTTTCATTTTATTCTGTAATAATCCCATATTTTATGGGATTTAGATGATTCTGTTTCTAACTTCTTCTTGGATATAAAGCCATGTATATGACATTCAAAGACATGAATGATATTATTCATGTTTCTTACTCTTTCCATATGGTATCAGAGCGTTAGGTTTATTACTGACTGATTTTTTTTTTTCATTCATCCATCTTTTCATCACATTTATCCTCTTAATCCGCCCAAGGGATGAAACCATTTGAAAACCATGTCCGAAAAGAGTACTATTGCGAATACTCCAGTCTCTGAAAATGTTTCTGCCGCTGTAGAGCATAGCTCTTCAGTTTCAACTGGAGATTTACAAAATATTCAAGCCTCTTATGGGTTGAATGGAAAAAGTTATCTAAAATGGTCTCAGCTTGTTCCTACCTTTCTAAAAGGTAAAGGAAAATTAGGACATCTCCTTGGTACTGGAAAGGAAGACCCCCAGTTTGATGCATGGGATGAACATGATTCAATGGTGATGTCATGGTTATGGAACTCCATGCTTCCAGAAAATAGTGATACCATTATGTTTCTGAATATTGCTAAGGAAATTTGGGATGCAGTGAAGAAGACATACTCTAAAGTTCATGATGTTGCCCGGATCTATGACATAAAAAGAAAATTATCTGCAACAAAACAGGGAGCTCGATCTGTCACTGAATATTCTAACCTTTTACAGGGTTTATGGCAAGAGATGGATCACTATTAATGCATTTGAATGCGTTGCACTGACGATGCTGTAATTTTGAAAAAGATTTATTGAAAAAGAAAGGATTTATGATTTTCCTGCAGGGCTAAATGCACAATTTGATACTGTACGAGTGCAATTTTAGGGATAGAAGATCTGCCATCACTGAATGAGACAATGGCCATTATATAGACAGAGGAAGGACGGAGGAGTGTTATGCTTGAAACTCAAATAAATGAAGGATCAACTCTTATGACAAAAGGGACAAATAAAAAGGAGTCTAGAGTTTCACAATTGGAGAGCACCGTCAAGCCCGCAAGTTCATTCAAACCGCTTGTCAACAGGGACAATCTTTACTGCATTGCATTTACTGCTAAAAGTACCGACATATGAGAGAGATGTTGGAAACTCAATGGTAAACCTCCAACCAAAAATGCTTTTGATGGAAATCAGACACACATTGCTAGTAGCCTCAGATTGATGAAAAAAGTCCATTAGTCCCAGAATTCAACAAAGAAGATATTGAAAAATTGAAGACATTGTTGGAATTTCTGGAGATATCATCTTCGGCAGGTAGTTGTTCAATGCCCTTTGCAGGTATTTCTCCAATGTGGGTGGTTGATTCCGGGGCAACTGATCATATGACTTGTTCTTCCTATCTCTTTATATCATATTCACCTTGCCCTAGCTATAAAAAATAACTATAGCCGATGGTTCAGTTATCACTGTAGCTGGCCAAGGAGACATACAACTGGGAAAGTCTTTGATACTTAAGAATGTGCTTCATATCCCAAAGTTATTTGCAAATCTCATTTCTCTCCACAAAGTCACCAAAATTCCAAATGCAAAATAACCATTTTCTCTTCATATTGTGCATTTCAGATTTAGGACACGAATGAGATGATTGGGCGTGCTAGTGAGAAAGGTGGTCTTTATTTTCTGGATTTTCACAGTGGTGGAGATACAATTAAGAATTCCTTATCTGGTTCATTCTTGTCTGAATCTGTTATGTCCAACAAAGAGAGAGTTTGGCTCTATCATCGTCGCTTAAGTCATCCTTCTTTTTATGTAATCAAGCTAATGTTTCCATCTTTATTCAAAGATTTGGTTGTTGAGCCTTTTTATTGTGAAGATTGTGAAATTGCAAACATAAACGTGTTTCCTTTCCAATAAGCAATAAAAGATGTCAGACTCCATTTTCTCTTATTCATAGTGATGTTTGGGGACCCTCTTCCATTCCTAATATTTTCGATGCTAGATGGTTTGTGTCATTCATTGATGATTGTACAAGAGTAACGTGGATCTATTTGTTAAAGCAAAAATCAGATGTCACCCACGTTTTTCCTACCTTTTTTAATCTGGTTAAAACCCAATTTAAGGTGACAATTAAAAGATTCCATTCTGATAATGCCAATGACTACTTCAATCAAAACATCTCCGTTTTCTTCAAAAAGGAGGGAATTATTCAGGAATCTTCATATGTCAATACTCCTCAACAAAATGGGATAACAGAGAGAAGTAACAGTTTGTTACTTGATATTACTAGATCACTATTGTTTCACAAAAGGGTTCCAAATTAGTATTGAGGGAAGCTGTCCTAACTGTTGCATATCTTAGTAACAAAATACCATAAAGAATTCTGAATTTTAAGAGCCCACTCGATACTCTTAGGAGTTTCTTCCCGAATTTCGAAAAGCCGGTAGGGTGTAGATGGGTGTTTACCGTGAAATACAAGTTAGATGGGTCTATAGAAAGATTTAAAGCACGTTTGGTAGCAAAGGGTTACACATAGACCTAGGAAATTAATTATTTGGAGACTTTTGCCCCAGTGGCAAAAATGAACACAATAAGGATCTTATTGTCATTGCCTGCGATTTTTAATTGGAACCTATAGCAATTTGATGTTAAATATGCTTTTCTACATGGAGATTTAGATGAGGAGATCTAGATGGGGGTACCACCTGGTTTTGAAAGCAAGAAGGGAACGGATGTAGATCGAAGAAGGCACTTTATGGATAAAAGCAATCACCCCGTGCATGGTTTGGAAGATTTACAAAGGTTATGATCAAGCTACGCTATCGGCAGAGTCAAGTAGACCACACCTTGTTCATAAGGCACTCAAAAACAGGAAAGGTAACTGCCCTATTAGTCTATGTAGATGGTATCATAGTAACAGGTGATGATTCAGAGGAGATACACAATTGGAAGAATTGCTTACTCAAGGAATTTGATATCAAAGATCTTGGAAAATTAAAGTATTTTTTGGGAATTGAAGTAGCACATTCTAAACAAGGAATCTTTATTTCCCAACAAAAATATGTGCTTGATTTGCTAAAAGAAATGCGGAAATTAGGCTGTAAACCAGTGGCCACACCAATTGAATGTAATCATGGGTTGTGTAATACCCCAGAAGATTCTGTGGTAGATAAAGGCTCGTATCAAAGGCTTGTCAGGAAATTGATCTACTGTCCCATACAAGGCCCGACATTCCCCTTGCTTTAAGTGTCGTTAGCCAATTTATGCATGACCCTAGATTCTACAATATCTTAAAGGAAGTCCCGGAAAAGGAATACTATTCAGAAGAGGAGAAGACATGGTTTTAGAGGCTTATACTGATGTGGATTATGCTAGTTCATTAGTAGATTGAAGGCCAGCTTCTAGATACTGTACTTTTTTAGGAGGAAATCTTGTGACTTGGGAAAGTAAAAAGCATAATGTTGTGGCCAGATCAAGTGCAGAATCCGAGTTCAGATCTATGACGATGGGAGTTTGTGAGTTCTTATGGTTAAAGATAATCCTTGATGATTTGAAGATAAGATGGGAAGGACCTGTGAGACTAGACAATAAATTAGCAATAAGTATAGCTCATAATCCTGTACAGCATGATCACACTAAGCATACTGAGGTAGATAGACACTTCATTAAGGAGAAATTAGATAGTGGACTCATCTGTATGCCATTTGTATCTACAAAAGATCAGTTGGCCAATGTTTTAACAAAAGGACTGCCAAACAATGTGTTTCAAGACCTGATAAGCAAGCTAGGAATGGAAGATATCCATTCACCAGCTTGAGGGGGAGTGTTGAATGATAGAGGATTCCCAGGAAGTTATTCTCCATATCAAGATCTGATCCTCTAATATTTTAGAAATAATTGTTGTAATCTATAATATCAAATTGTGATTCTTTTTTTATTTTATTCTGTGTAATCCCAGATTTTATGGGATTTAGATGATTCTATTTCTAACCTCTTCTTGTATATAAAGCCATGGATATGACATTCAACGACATGAATGAAATTATTCGAAGTTTCTTACTCTTTCCACATTAAGCAATGGCGATAGCAACTTGTGAGCTAATTTGGAACTAACAGTTGCTTAGGGAATTGAAACTTGGTGAAATCTGTTAGATGGAATTTGTGTGATAATCAAGCGGCTTTCCATATCATATCAAATATGGTATTCCATGAGAAGATTAAACGCATTGAGATTGACTGTCACTTTGTTAGGGGAAAGATGCTCTTAGGAGATATTGTTACAAAATCAGTAAAGGTAAATGATCAATTTGCAGATATTAGTCTAAGTTGTGAGGGCTCTTCGTTGTTGGTGCCGCACCCGTCTCGACACGGGACAGGAGCGGGATATGTCCTACATTCAGTCAACTAACTTCGGATACTTTGTCCCGAGTCCATTGACAAAAATTTGGGGGGGGGGGAATTGAGATTTTGAATTCTCAAAATTAAAAATAAAACAGATTTAAGACATGGGAAATGACATACCTTCAATATTGTTGTACTTTTGTCTCATATTTGCTGCTTTGTGTTAAGAACAACCAAAAATTCAAGGGGCTGTGTTTGAGTTCAGACTTTTGGTAGACAATAGCAACTACATAGATGGAGAGTTGGTGGAAGGCCTTGAATGGCTTTCTTTCTCTTTATAGTTCTTTTTTTTATAATTTTGATTTTTAGCCGAATCTACACTCGTATTCATACCTGGATCCGCACCCCCGAATCTTAAAATTTAGAGTTTGTTGAATCCGACATTCGGATCCGTGCCCGTATAGAATGCTCGCACCCGAATCCAAGTGACTTAGGTATTAGTTACATTTGTAACATGCTCAGTACATATGACTTATATGCACCGACTTGGGGGTAGTATTAGATAGTTAGTCTATAATAATATACTTAGTGTCCCACATTAGGAAATAAATATTATATTTTGTGTGAGGTATGCATATAATAGGGCTCAATGTAACGGAATTACGTTACGCATCTTAATAATATTTTCCCGTATCCTTATTTCTCACATTAGGTATCCAGAAACACTCGCTTGATGTACTTTCAAGGTTTTGGACCTCTCAGCACAAGAAGAGAGGTATCCTAAAGTTTTTCAAAATACTAGCAAAAGCGTTCTTCAAACTCACGCGAGAAGAATGTTAGATGAAAAGAATCTTACTACTCGTTCCCACTCGTTCTTCAATCTTGCACGATTGCTAGGAGCGTTGAATAACGGAAGAAGAAACAAACTGTGAGAAAGCACGGGAGAAAAATATATTATTGATATTTTAACAATGATACAATGAGCCCTATATATAATACATATTCTACTCCTACTACATATAGGATTAGGACATATTATACTCTTACTACATATGGGATTAGGACATTTTCTACTCCAACTATATATAGGACTAGGACTATTTACACATAAGTATCTAACAGTTTTCATACAACATGTGCATACAAATCATATTCACCGAGCTTGTTACATATGTAACTAATACGAGGACCAATGAGGGACTTGGTGAAAATATCTGTAAGTTGATCATTCGACATTCAAGGCCACTAAGCTTCCCCTCAGCAACAAAACTGAAATTGCAATGTTCACGCTGGAAAAAAAATAAAAGTAGTCAGAATTTGATGTAATTTATATGGGTAGGCTTGAAATAACAGACGAGTAAGTTTTCCTAAAGAAGTTTTCTAAAAAAATGGCCGGAATGGCTCACACACGCCGTAAAAGTTATTGTAGCTCGCTGGAACCTTAGTTCTGGCGATACATGGAGGTGCTTGACTTTCTAGCAGAGCGAATGACTGGGGTTTTGTCGCCTAACTTTTTCGAACAAGATGGTAGTATTGGTTTTCATACAACATTTATCGATGAACGCAAATAAATCTTGAGTCATCAACCGGAAAGATGCACGGTGACTGATTTTTCTGTTCATATGTGACTGGAGTTTTCGGGGTTTGGTCGCACAAGGGTTTCAGATCTGATGGTGGTACTGGTATATGCACAGTACCACTGTAGCAGTGATGAACCCTGGGAACAAGATGAAGTTGCCGAAAAATTGCACGGCGATGAGATCTTTCTTCCCGGATGTCGCTGGAATGACGCACAACGATAATTTTCTCACTGAAGCTCTGATGATATTTTAACAATGATACAATGAGCCCTATATATAATACATATTCTACTCCTACTACATATAGGATTAGGACATATTATACTCCTACTACATATGAGATTAGGACATATTCTACTCCAACTATATATAGGACTAGGACTATTTACACTTAAGTATCTAACACAAACAAAATATAAATCACGTTTTCGAAGCATGAGCTTAGGAGAACCAATCACCAATGTTTATTTTCAGCATGTTGAGCCCTTTAAATCGGCCATACAGTAAGGAAAGTTGATGAGATTAAGGAAAACTAATCGTAATTAAACTAGAATAAGTATTAAGTTAAGAAAAAACTATCCTAACTAAAATCGAACAAAGAATTCTAGTAGGTATAGAGTACCAACTAACAAACTTAGTTTGACTAGAACTACAAGTATAATCATACTAAAACAAAGAATCAAATTACTAGGAAACAAGAATTAAGAAATCCTAATCTTTAAGGAAAAGAAATCCTAAAATCTTGGATGGATTGTTGGACTTCTTAAATTTTTTTAGATTCTTGGGTCTCAATCAGACTAAGGCTAGTCAGTGTAAGCATTTTAAATTTGTGGCCCAGTTTTCCAAATTCATTGTTATCTTCGTGAGCCCAGTTAGCCTCCGTTGCGGTATAAAGCATGGTTTCCACTTGTGCTTCTCTAACATTGCGATTTGCGGTTGTATGTTTATCGCTTCTCATTTTTTAATAGTCATTATAGAAAAGTTAACACCGAGCACACAATTCTTTTTCTCTTACCATAAATCTTTCACTTTGCATGACTGACATTCTTTGTTTTATATGATATTTCCCTAAATATTCAGCTCTTTCATATCTCAGTCTTGCATGTTTGTTTATTCAGAAGTTCAAATCCCATACTATTGTTTCTCCTTATTCCTTGAAATCTAGGCAATTTTTGTTGTCTTCTTGCTCGATGTAGAGTATATTGGTTGCCAGGAAGCCATCAGTTTTGAGCATATCCCACATTCCAGCTTTCTTGCCAAAGCGAATTGTGGTGCCCCTTCTTCGCTCTTCCACAATGCCTCTCCATAAAGATACTCCATAGGCATCATATTGTGGTTGTTCTTCATCATCCCGTTTGTTCTCATAATTGTTAGCAGTGATATTTTTCCACAATGCTTTCTTTCATTCTCTACCTCTACATCCATTTACCTAGTTGAGCGCTCTTGAACATTCTCAGATTTCCAACTCCGAGATCCCCACTTCATAGAAGCTGTAACTGTTGTTCAATTGACCAAGTGAAACTCTTTTTAACTCCCGACACGAGTCTCTCTCACAGAAAGTTTCTTTGCAACTGTTCTAGCCTATCTAGATGTTTCTCGGTATAGTCAATAAGGAGTTGTAGTAGGTTTGAGTGCTGGATAATCTCCAACGGTACTATCTTAGTACCGTATATCATTAAAATCTTACCTTTAGTTCAAATGCTGGATAAAGTGCTCTTGGTCAATGTCTCCTTTCCCCCTTTCGGTAGGTCTCTTTCTTGCCATCCAGTAACCTATTTTTCACTTTCTCAACCATTCTCCACTCTCCACTGTCCTTACTTTTTGCACCCAAGGATACCCCACATGGCAATTAGAGCATCCAACCGGCATGTTCTTGGAAAGCTCAATCTGTTTCCATTCCCTTATTTTATCACCCCAAAATAGAAAAGGAAAAGTTCCTTGTCCTTCTAATCTCCGACAACTCTGCAAAATCTATTTAACCTTGTCTTTGGCTTAAACCATTGGTCTTTCTTTTTGCTTCGACTTTCAGTAAACTTTCTAATCTCCTTTACAAGATGCTTATGGAATTAAAATGGAAACTCATATTCCTGCACTTAATAAGTCGATATTACTCCTTAGTTATGTAATACGCAACCTAAACACTTTAAAAATCTGTAAATTGTTGGACCATGGCTTAGTTTAATGAGTACTGATTGGCTTATTTCTTTCTCCGTCTTTCTCCGTCTTTCTCCGTCTTTCTTAGTGGCTCTCTTCTTATTTTCTGAAAAGTTGTCTTTAGTTGGTAGTGATGTAGTTGATGAGTGAGTGAGTGAGTTATGTTGATTGTTTGTTCTTTTGATGAGTGGAAAGACTTATGGTGCTTTTCTGAGTATATATTCCTCTTTTTATGCATCACTTTTTATGCATCACTGACTTAACACAAATTAAATTGAAAAGAATACTTTGTAATCCATCTTACGCACTTTGTGCTTCTCTATAGTTTTCTTTGGTTTCTACCATGTACAATGTATATTGATCATTGTTGATATCCAAACTTTGTTTGCATCTTCTCCCTTCATGTGCTGATCCATTACGCACAGTGTTTATTTCTTTTATCTTGTCACCTATTGTGTCTCTTTGTATAGTTTAAAGGTGCTCTTACTAGCCCGGCTGGTCGAAAGAAATTGATTGATTCCATGGAAGGAATTCTGCAAGGGACTCAACAGGTATCTATGCTTCTCCTCATTCAAATGCATATTTTATAGAGTGATGGTGGATTGAAAATCAAGATCTAGAATAGGCTCTGTGTTAGACCTGTTGTTACTAGGGTCTATAACCGTAGAAAGAAGGGTGAAAATAAGGCTTAATGTAATTGTTTTATTTATTTATTATTATGTATCTGTATTGGTAGTAGTTACCTAGCAGTTAAGGCAGTTATTTTGTGTTATATTATATTAGGAAGAAAGGAAGATAGGCAGTTTTTTCTGTAGTATTTTCTCTGGCAGATTTGGAGGTTAAGGTTCCTCAAAATACCTTGGTTGTTAGGTGTATTAATGTTCTAATTGTTGCTTGTTTCTTTGTAGAACTAATTCTGTTTGTTGGTAGCAATAAAGAATAGTTGAAGTGTTGTTTTGTATTGCAAACTCATTGAATATAGTTAGTAGAAATTCTGGTTTCCTAACATTTTTGGTATCAGAGCCTTCATGGTTTCAACCAAAATGGAAGAACGAATTGAAGGGTTAGAGAAAATAATGAATGAAGTACAAGAGGAGATTGGGGCAGTACAGGATTACCTACGCCACTTACGGGAGTGGATGCAGAAAAAGGATGAACATGATGCTGAAATTCTTCAACATATCAAGGGAAATCCGAAAAATCAGGCAGATCCAACTAAAGACGCAGAAATGATGGCAGAAAATAGCCGCTATCAGGGAGGCGATGGACAATCTGAGGGGATTCAACCACAATTTCGTGATGAAACACGTCCTAGAAGGTTAGAATTACCCTTATTCTCTGGTGATAATCCATATGGGTGGCTCAATTGAGCAGAGCTTTATTTCCATTTCAATGGCATTGATGACAAAGATAAATGGGAGGCTGCTGTTGTATGTCTTGAAGGAAGAGCCTTAAATTGGTTCCAGTGGTGGGAGACAAGAACTCCAGTTGTCACATGGGATGTGTTTCGAGTAGCCATACTCCAACGATTTACTCCATCACAGTTGGGGAACTTATACGAAGTTTTGATAGGGTTGCAACAAACTGGAAGCGTGTCCCAATACAGAGAAGATTTTGAACTACTCTCAGCACCCTTGAAAGATGCCGACGATGAAGTCTTGATGGGAATATTTATCAATGGTTTGCGAGAGGAGATCAAAGCAGAATTGCGTCTTAGCAAATTGGGAACACTAACCCAAATAATGGACCAAAGCCAGCGTATTGAAGAGAAGAATTGGGCTCTCAGCGAAGCACACTTGCCAAGACATATGCGTATGGCACTTCCAAGGGGTCCAACCCATTTCCCTATGACTGACAACAACCGAACAGGAAACACTACAAGTCCTCATGTGCGTGTAGCCGCAACACCCTTTCACTCTGCACGTACAGCTGTTACAACAGTACCACGACAATTTCACGAGCAAAAGCGAGGAGAAATTATACCAGCAGCACCAGAAACTTCTACAAGACGTGGAGCAGCATACGAAAGGCTATCTGATGCAGAATATCAAGATAAATTGAGGAAAGGGCTTTGTTTTCGCTGCGATGAAAAATATGGCCGTGCAATTTAAAACAGTTAAATCTACTTATTGTGGCAGCAGAGGATGACCAAGAAGGAGGCATAGATGAGCAAACGGAGGAAGTAATTAGTGTAGGGATAGACCCATTGAATTTTCTAGGACTGACGGAACCACAAAAGTTAATGCAGTTGTCTTTGCACTCTATTGCAGGATTTACCTCAAAAAAGTCCTTGAAAGTATGGGGAACAATATTGGGAAAGGAGGTTATTGTGTTGATTGATAGCGGAGCATCAACAAATTTTATCTCTCGCACAGTTGCTGAAGCATTAAGGTTAAAACAAACCGAAACAAAGCCGTTTTTGGTAGAAGTTGGGAATGGACAGCATGTAAAAAGCATGGGAAGCTGCAAAGAAGTGGAATTGTGGATTGATGAAATGAGGGTAATACAAGATTATTTTCTTTTTGATTTGGGCAGTGCCGATGTAGTGTTAGGGATTGAGTGGCTAGAGACTTTGGGGGATATCCAAGCCAATTTCAAAACATTGACGCTGAGATTTGAAATAGAGGGGCAAACATGAGTTGTTCGAGGCGACCCCTCATTGTGCAAATCGGTGGCTTCACTCAAAAATCTGTTCAAAGCCTCGCAAAAAGATGCAGAAGGATATTATGTTGATTTGAATGAGTTAACAGTAAGGAAAGAACAAGAGAATTTGGATTTGAAGGAATTACTTGAAGAATTTGGAACGTTATTTGAGGAACCAAAAGGGCTGCCACCTAGTAGGAGCCGTGATTATGCCATCCAACTTAAAACAGGAACCAATCCACCAAATATTCGTCCATATTGTTACCCACATTACCAGAAAAATGAGATTGAGCGAATTGTAAGGGAAATGCTAGTAGCTGGTATCATCCAACCAAGTACAAGTCCTTTCTCTAGTCCAGTATTGCTAGTTCGCAAAAAGGATGGTAGTTGGAGATTCTGCGTGGACTATCGGACCCTTAATAAAATTACTATTCTGGATAAATTTCCAATTCCAACAATTGATGAGTTATTAGATGAGCTTGGGGGTGCCACTATATTCTCGAAATTGGATCTCAGATCCGGGTATCATCAAATCCGAGTTTGTAAGGAGGTTGTAGCGAAGACAACTTTTCGTACACATGAAGGCCACTATGAGTTTTTGGTCATGCCTTTTGGACTGACCAACGCTCCATCTACTTTTCAAGCCTTGATGAATGATATATTTCGTCCTTACTTACGTAAGTTTGTATTGGTCTTTTTTGATGACATATTAGTTTATAGTGCAAATTTTGCTACTCATTTGGATCATTTGCGGGAGGTGCTGCAAATTTTAAAACTTCATAACTTGGTCGTCAATCGGAAAAAATGTCATTTTGGACAGCAACAACTGGAGTATTTGGGACATTATTTCAGCAGATGGAGTTTCAGCAGATCCTTCCAAAATAACAAGTATGGTTAATTGGCCAATTCCCAAATATGTTAAAGGATTGAGAGGATTTTTGGGACTAATTGGTTACTACGGGAAGTTTGTTCGTGACCATGGGAAGATAGCCAGGCCACTCACACAATTGCTCAAGAAAGATGCTTTTAGTTGGAATAACGAAGCTCAATTAGCTTTTGATTCTCTTAAGAAGGCTATGGTCACTTTGCCGGTTTTGGCACTTCCGGATTTTAACAAGGTGTTTGTGCTTGAGACTGATGCTTTAGGATTTGGGATTGGAGCTGTCTTAATGCAAGAAGGACGACCCATTGCTTTTCTCAGCCAAGGACTCTCTATTCGAGCACAATCTAAATCAGTATATGAGAGAGAGTTAATGGCTATTTTTTTAGCTGTACAAAAGTGGCGTCATTACCTAATGGGTCGACATTTCATTATCCGGACGGACCAAAGAAGTCTCCAATTTCTCATGGGCCAGCATGTCATGGCTGAAGAGCAACAAAAATGGGTCAGCAAGTTGATGGGATTTGATTTTGAGATTCAATATCGGCCCAGTTGTGAGAATAAGGCAGCTGATGCTTTGTCTCGCCAGTTTCATTTCATGGCCTTTTCTGTTTTACACAACAGTACCTTAGATGATCTTGTCACAGAAATTCAACAAGATGATCAACTTCGTCGAGTGACACAAGATTTGCTTCGAGATCCAGCTTCACAACCGAATTATGCTCTAAAAAATGGCTGCCTATTTTTCAAAAGTCGGTTGGTGATTCCCCGTTCTTTATTACACATTCCTATGCTCCTTAAAGAGTTTCACTCTTCACCTACAGGTGGTCATTCAGGTTTTTTCCGGACATACAAGCGTATCTCACAAGTGTTGTATTGGAATGGAATTAAAAGGGATGTGCAAAACTTCGTGGCTAGTTGTGAAGTTTGCAAGCAGAACAAGTATGAAAGCCCTTAGTCCTGCTAGCTTGCTGCAACCATTGCCTATTCCTACCAAAGTTTGGGATGATATTTCTATGGATTTCATTAGTGGATTACCAAAAGCAATGGGGTACGATACTATGCTAGTTCTGGTGGACCGTTTCACCAAATATAGCCATTTTCTTCTCATATCTCATCCATGTACAACAAAGAGTGTTGCTGAGCTGTTTGTTCGTGAGGTTGTACGACTGCATGGCTTTCCCAAATCTATTGTTTCAGATTGAGATCGGGTTTTTATCAGCCAATTTTGGCAGGAATTATTTAAATTGTCCGGCACTAACCTCAAATTAAGCTCAAGTTATCACCCTCATACCGACGGTCAAACTGAGGTTGTCAATCGCTTGGAGACTTATTTACGATGTTTTGCAGGGGCACATCCAAAACAGTGGCCAAAATGGATTCAGTGGGCTGAATTTTGGTTCAATACCACTTACCATGGTTCCACCAAGATGACTCCCTTTAGAGCGTTATATGGACGAGATCCTCCTTCCTTGTTGAGGTTCACTGATGAAATTTCTGCTGTCGAAGAGGTCAACCAGCAGCTTGTTGCTCGCAACACAATTCTGGATGAACTCAAAGCAAATCTGACCCATGCTCAAGTTCAAATGAAACTTTATGCTGATGCTAAGCGTCGTGAAGTTGTATTTCAGCCTGGTGATTTGGTTTATCTTCGCATGCAACCTTTCAAGCTTCGCTCTCTTGCTAAAAAGGTTAATCAAAAGTTAAGTCCTCGTTACTATGGGCCATATACTGTCTTGAGCAAAATTGGTGAAGTTGCTTATCGCCTTGATTTACCCCCTCATTCACGGGTGCATCCCGTATTTCATGTTTCTTGGCTAAAGCGTGCTGTGAAAGATTCTACTCCAGTTCAGCAACTCCCTCCTTTCTTGTCTGAAGAACTTGAAATGCAAGTGCAACTTGAAAGTGTAGTGGATTGTCGGAAACTCTTGAATGGCTCCCAAGAAGTTTTGATTAAGTGGAAGGACTTACCAGACTTTGAAAACACTTGGGAATCCTATGAAGTCATTGATGCGCAGTTTCCTCATTTTCACCTTGGGGACAAGGTGAAACTTGTTGGGGCGGGTATTGTTAGACCTGTTGTTACTAGGGTCTATAACCGTAGAAAGAAGGGTGAAATTAAGGCTTAATATAATTGTTTTATTTATTTATTATTATGTATCTGTATTGGTAGCAGTTACCTAGCAGTTAAGGCAGTTATTTTGTGTTATATTATATTAGGAAGAAAAGAAGATAGGCAATTTTTTCTGTAGTATTTTCTATGGCAGATTTGGAGGTTAAGGTTCCTCAAAATACCTTGGTTGTTAGGTGTATTAATGTTCTAATTGTTGCTTGTTTCTTTGTAGAACTAATTCTGTTTGTTGGTAGCAATAAAGAATAGTTGAAGTGTTGTTTTGTATTGCAAACTCACTGAATATAGTTAGGAGAAATTCTGGTTTCCTAACACTCTGCCTGTGGGGGTTTTCACAAAGTATAGCCAGTTCTTAACATGGAAAAGTTGGAGAGTTATTGTATATTGACAACTAATGTAATATAGCATAATTATGGTGAATTGAGTGAACACACAGAGACAGAGAGGGCCGACCCAGTTCAATACCCACTTCGTGGGTGTCTGGGGAAGGGAAACTCTAGGCAGCCTTCCCCCTGCTTTGCAGAGAGGCTGATTCGAACCCGAAGCAAGCTTACCGCTGAGCCAAGCCAGCCCTTCGAGAATTCATTAATTAGTTGGAATTGATATTGATTACTAATTCCAGTTTAAAAGAAAAAAAAAAGGAGAATCAAGACTCTTCTGGGAGGGAATACTAAAAAGCCAGGGACAATAAGCAACAAATAAGTTGAGCCAGCAGTAAGAAAGTTTCTCTTGACCGCATAACCATTGTTGAAAAATTGGCAGTGCATCTGCCAAGTTTGAGACCTCTGCTGATGCAGTGCTGCTTGTTCAACAATGATTGTAGCGTAAAAAGAATTCTAATATAGCTTTCGCATCTCTAGTTCCACATCCAATCCCCCTTTTTTCGGCGATTAGGGCCACAATATCCACAAGATTTTGCAAAAAAAGAATATGGTTAGTCACCAAATGTTGTTTACAACATGAACATTTAGAGACTTCATACTTCTTTAATTAGTTGGCCCAGTGCACATGAAAACACATTAACTCTAAATATTATTAAAAGGATAAACATACTATTAGAATTGAACCTTCCTACTTCTAGGAGAGAAATTAAAGGATTTACAACAACATACCCAGTGGGGTTTGAGAGGCTCGTGTGTACGCAGACTTTACCCTTACCTTGTGGAAATAAAGAGGTTGTTTCCAATAGACCCTCGGCTCAGGAAAGCATAAGCACAACAGTAATGAAAAGAAAAACAACACGAAACAACAACAACCAAGTGAAATCCCACTAGTGGGATCTGGGAAAGGTAGTGTGTACGCAGACCTTACCCCTACCCCGAGGGGATAGAGAGGTTGTTTCCGATAGATCCTTGGCTCAAGAAGACGAAAAGAAGCAATATATTAGTACCACCAATAAAAAACATTAAAAAAATAGCAGCATCACAAGAAACAGAAAATAGATAAAAAGCAAAATAATAACCAGTAGATAAAGCTCGCCACTAAGAGGAACAAAAGATTAGTGTGAACTCAACACTAACCACTAGCAGTCTAAGACTAAATCGTAACAGATTAACCTCACTCTAGTGCATCGTAGAAATATGGAAAAGCAGCATAAATAAAAAGACAGTCCGAAATGAAAGGAATAACATGTAATATTAAAAACCTAGTATGAACAAAATACGGGAGTACGTACTAATACTACCGGTATGAACAAGGAAAACACTAGACTACCTAACCTACTACCCCAATTCCCGATCTCTATACCTTCCTATCAAGGGCCATGTCCTTGGTCATTGGTGTTTCACTTGTCTTGTCTAATCACTTCTCTAATACTTTTTCGGTCTACCTCTACCTAGGGGGTGTCAATGGTTCGATCATTTGGTTATTTTATAAAATTTGCACCATATCATTTTTTTCTATTATTTTATTATGTATAACCAAAATTAGACTTTTCAAAACCGTCCCAATCATATTGGTTTCTCTTCGTTATCGATATAGTTCGGTTAATTTCCTGTATTTTTTTCAATGTCCTATAAATGTCACTAGTAGAATGCAATAACATGCGTACTTTTATATGACTTAGCAAAACTCTCGAGACATTTTTACTGTTTAAAGAGTGGTGAATTAAGAAAACATGAAAGATGACCAGAGTATAGATCCATCAACTGTTCTGTAGCAGTGTAAAAGAAACTAAGCAAAAACAAAGAAATTATAAATCACACGAGTGGAAAGATTTAACCAAGTTGGAACTCACGAATAAAGTTTGTAGAAGATAAAATATTCAAAGATAAATCTAAATCATACGATAAGGAAACATATTTAATATATTGTAGTTTGCTCCTCATAGTCGCTAGAATACTTTGTATCTTGCTAGTGAATATACAACAACATACCCAGTATAGTCCCAAAGGTGGGGTCTGAGCAGGGTAGAGTGTACCCAAATCGGTGGGTTGGGAGGGGCTGTGGGAGTTGGTGGGCCAGAAGGGGTTGGCCGAAGGAGAGCGTCGAGGCTGGGAGGAGGGATGGGGGGAGGAGTGAGTGGTGGTCCGAGGGTAGGGAAGAGCAGTGTAATCCAGTGTTTTGGAGAGCAACAACAACAACCCAGTGTTTTGGAGAGCGAGAAGCGCAAAAAGTGGCAGGGGTTCGCCTCGCTTCAAAAGCGAAGTGCAAAGCGAAGCGAACACTTCATTTAAATTAAGCGCAATTCTTAAAAAACATAATGTAAACCTTGCAAAGACAACAATATAAATAATCAAAAAGTTCAATTTAAAAACTTAAAAGTAGGTACCTGTTAGTTTCATTGTATAAATAGTAGTAAATAACCCTAATCCCATATATATTAGGAGTATGACATGTATTCTATATATAAGGCTCATTGTATCATTGTCATAACTAATCAATAATAGATTTTTCTCCCGTGCATTCTCACATGGTATCAGAGCATCGGTGAGAAGAGATCATTATGCGTCATTTTAGCGATATTCGGGATAAAAGAACTCAGTTACCGTGCAATTTTTCGGTGACCTAAGTGACTAATTGCATCGAAGTTACTAATTATCAGTGTTGTGCACAATCCAACACCATCATAAGGTTCCCAAGAGAGATCCGACCAAACCCCAGAAAAAATTACCGGAAAATAGTTAGCCACGCGCCTGTCGGAGAACTATTTCCGGCTCCTTCCGGTCAGATTTTTAAAAAGTTTCTTCAGGACAACTTCATCTTCTTGCAATTCCGAGTCCATTGGTACTATTTCCGACATATTCCGACAACTTTGGAATTTTCCGGCGAGCTACAGTGATTTTTCTGGCGTGAACAATGATCCCCAACAATTTTCTGCCTTTTCCGGCACGATATTATAATGATTCGTACCTGAAGCCTTAAACTCACAATTCGTTCGATTAAATGCAATAAATCCAATCCAGATGATTTCTTTACCGGATTATTGAGTTCCTTCAGTACAAAGCACGTAAATAGACATCTTCAGGATTAACCTCTGTGGTTCCATCAAATAGTAGCATGACTGGTGTTTCCCAATCTTCACCTTCTGAGCCTTGGGTCATTGATTTAGGTGCATCTGATCATATATCTGGTAACAGATCTCTTTTCGCTAGTATCTCATATTCTCAATCTCTTCCAACAATCACAATGGCCAATGGGTCTCAAGCCATGGCAACTGCAATAGGTCAAGCAAGTCCACTTCCTTCCTTACCTTTAGACTCAATTCTTTATGTTCCTGGTAGTCCTTTTTATCTCATAACCGTTAGTCGCTTAACCAAATCACTTAAATCTGCTGTTTTATTTCTTGATGACCTTGTTTTTATACAGGAACGCAATACAGGGCGATCATTGGTACCGGACGTGAATCAGATGGACTTTATTATCTTATCTTTGCAAAATCACATGGACTCGCATCTTGTCTTCCTCCAATAACTTTCCCCGTTACTGATTCACCAGATTTATTACATAAATGGTTAGGACATCCCAGTTTGTCAAAACTTCAGAAAATGGTACCTGGCTTATCTCACTTGTCCACTCTAGAGTGTGAATCGTGTCAACTCGGTAAGCATACATGCTCCCAATTCTCGCGGCGTCTTGGCAATCAAGTAGAGTCACCTTTTACTTTTGTCCATTCAGATGTTTGGGGTCCTAGTCGGGTTAGTTCTACCTTAGGATTCCACTATTTTGTCAGTTTCATTGATGATTATTCTAGGTGCACTTGGATATTTTTGATGAAAAATCGATCTGAGTTGTTTTCTATTTTCCGGACCTTCCATGCTGAAATTCAATATCAATTTGGGGTTTCTATCCGCACATTCCGTAGTGTTAATGCCCTAGAGTATTTGCCTTCCCCATTTCAGCAGTTGGGATTATTCATCAAATATCTTCTCCATACAATTCCCAATAAAATGGGGTAGCTGAAAGAAAGAATAGACATCTTATTGAAACCGCTCGTATCCTACTCATACAATCTCATGTTTCGCTGCATTTTTTGGGGGATGCAGTTGTTACATCTTGTTATCTTATTAATCATATGCCATCTTCAGCTATCCAAAATAAAGTTCCATTCTCTGTCCTGTTTCCCCACTTACCTTTGTTCTCTCTTCCACCCCGTGTCATTGTGAGTACGTGCTTTGTTAATGACCTAACTCTAGGAAAAGATATGTTAGCTTCTCGTGCAAGTGCATATTTCTGGGTTACTCGAGAACGCAAAAGGGATATCAATGTTATTCTCATGACATTCAGCGATTTCTTATATCTGCTGATGTTACCTTCTTTGAAACCCAATCATACTTAACAGGTCCAGTTAATCACTTAGATATTTCTGAGATGCTACCTGTTCCTTCTTTTGGAGATTCAGTCCCTATTGCCCATTCATCTTCATCCATAGCTTCACCGCCTACAATTCCTGTTACAGAACTCAAATCAATATCAACACTATGATCCTTTAAACAAAAAAAATAAAGAAGTTTAGGAATATGCTTTACTAAAAAAGTTTTGAAAAAATGATTAGTGATTCGGAGGCGGCACTGCCACATGAATAGGTAATTATTAATCGGCACGGTTCAAAATCACTAAAAATAAGAGTGCTTTTGTTAGGATGGTCATCAGAAAAAGAAGGAAAAAATTGGCAGGATTGATCGTGTAATGCTGCTTTCTATCGGTAGAAGCTTCTTAGGTTTCGACCTAGGCTAACTGAAGCTTTGATACCATGTTAAAGAAGGCAGAAGGCTTCTTATTGAATGATGATTAGCAATGTACAAGAGGGACTAGTTATATAAGATTCACATGCTATATTGTATATCGTAGGTTATAATTCTCTATAGCTTATAAGGTAGGTATTTCCAAAATTAAGTACAAAATGTTTTACATTTTTTAATATTAATTCTATAATATTTTACTTACCTTTATTGCTTTTGTATACCTGTAGTACTAGTGCATTCTCATATTTCCTATTCTTAGATTTCTAATAAATACCTGCTGCTTTTTTGCTTCGATTATCTTTTTTCTGACTCTGGTTACTACTTTTCTTTACCCGGATTCTCCTTTACTGTATTTCTTTATCTAAACTGCTGTGATATTCATTTCTTGAGTTGAGGGTGTATCGGAAACAACTTCTCAATCTTTACAAGGTAGGGGTAAAGGCACACTACCCTCCCCAGACTCCACTTGTGGGAATATACTGGGTATATTATTAGAAACATTTAGAATCTAGGCACAGATAACTTTATCAGTTCTCTCAGCTTTCAACTTGTTTAATGACTTGATTTGAATGTTTATAGACCAAAGTATGTATGCTAAATGTGTGGCAAGAGATGTGAAGGGGCAATCTAAACATTTCCAGAGACCTTGCCATTATGCTGATAAGATACTAACATGTAAATGTTCGTTTGATTTATTAGCAACCACATTCTAGTATCTAGTTTCCCATTTTGTAAACATGACATGTTTCATGCAGTTCTTGAAAATTATATTGCTGATCTTACTCAGATGGTATTTTTCCGAAAAGTTGAGTAATGTTGTATTTACTGAAACTGTTTTTTTTTTTTTTGGTGTCAGGACTAACTTGTACCCACCTCGACTATTCGACCATCTACTACCTCCCACTAGGTACCGGGTAACTCAATAGGCAGATGGGTTTTGTGAAACTGATTTCTACGACTTCTCAATCTGAGAAAGAGACGACTTGGGATTTTTATTTGAAACTAACACCATACCAGTATATTTTGAGTGCAGTGTTCCCTTCTCATCTTTTTGTTTGCGTTAATGCTGGTTATGAGTTCTGACTATCGCTATTAAAACTAAAGGACCTATTCATCTGCACTGGCCATTTACAGGAAATCTTGAAGATCTCCTTGATTGCTTTTCTTTGATTACCTATTTCTCTTTAGTGCGCAAGTTGTGTGTAGAGGACTACTGGATCTTCTCTGTTTCATATACCATTTTTTCTTCGGAAAGGGCCTAAAAATGCCACTCAACTTTCAGAAATAGTTTATCTATGCCATCCGTTAAAAAAATATTCATTTCATGCCACTGCCGTTAAAGAAATGGCTCATCCATGCCATTATTGACTAACGGCTCAACTTTTATTTGGCCCATCATGCCACTGCGGTTAGTCAATAATGGCATGGATGAGCCATTTCTTTAACGGTAGTAGTATGAAATAAGCTTTTTTTAACGGATGACATAGATAGACCATTTTTGAAAGTTGAGTGGCATTTTTAGGCCTTTTCCGTTTTTTTTCGGTGGAAGCTATACTTCTGCCAGTCATTTTTGCTTGACTCATATTTGGGAGTTATTAGTAATCTGAAAGGTTGTCTTGTACATTTTAATAATATTTTGGCATTTCTAGATATTCGCTACATACAATTAACAAACTTGATATTTATGTCTATCCAACTGAATTTATTTTCACTTTGAAGTTCTATGCTTTTCTCTTAACAGAAACAAATCTCAGTGTTTTTAATGTGCCTCTTTGAATATCATTTATTGGTCAATAACATTAAAAAATCGAAACATGGGTTAGTGACATTTATCTGGTCAGTAACATGAACACTTACTGGTGAGCTGCATGTTCCAGAAGCTGGAAAAGGTGCAAATTGCTCTACAGTCGGAGCAGAAAGCTCGTGAGGCTCTCAAGGGGAAACATGCAGCTGCTGTTTCAGAGCAAAGACATTACAATTCTATCTTAAAAGCTTTCCAGGTAAGGTCCCTACTGATATGATCTAAAGACATCATACTTGTGAAACATGGAAATTGTTGAAAAGAACACCTTCCTCTCTTCTTTTCATTTTCTTTTGATTAGAGTTGTCCAGTTATAGAGCTCATTCTAGTTTAACAGTCGTATCAATGTGGATGTTCAGTTCAGATATACTACTTTTGTCAGCAGCAAATGAGTGGTTCCTAATGATATGCTTCTGTTATTTCCAGGTGGAATGTGCAAGGAATGAGAGACTTCGCGAGCAGAATTCACAAGAACATTTACCAAGTTGATATTTATGTCTGGTCGAAGAAGTGTTCCATTCTACAAGAAATCCAACGGATGGCTACTGGGTTTGAGTACCTTCAATTGTTTGTACTATTTATCTTGTTATACTATATTAAAAATTTATTTACTCCCGCTAGAGAAGTTACTTAATTACAATTTTATATATAAACTTATCAATTATATATAATTTAATGATTGTAAAGTATCCCTTAATTATAGGGCATTGGTAACCGAATCCCACGCCTTCAAACTAACATACCCGTCCCTCACTCCATCACCTCTCAGCCAATCACATCCAAAAATTGTAGTTGCTACCAAACGCATGCGCAAATATACCTAGTCGTACAAGTAATATAGGATTGAAAGTTTAGATATTGTACCCACGGGACTTGTGATTAATTATTTACTAAATTAAACTAAGATAATTAATATATTCAATTAATTTTCTAAAGATTATTAACTACAGCTACTCTAGAGTAGGAAACTAAAAGATTAAAGAAATAAGTCGGCAATCTTAGAGACGAATGCAGCGTTAGCAAACAATTTTTTCACTTAAATTGTCTAAATAATTTATCTAATTTATTGATTGACATGGTTAATAGTACTCATAGCCTTCTCCATAGTACTACTTACCTATTCAAGCTAATCTAATTCCTATATTCCTATGGAATTCGGATTGACAAGAATGTATTTTAATTTTCGTATAGTAACCAAGCAAGGCGATTAGGTATATCCCTATCGTAATCGCAAATTCGTTCCTGATATTCGAGTTCAAGATCTTGATTTACTCAATCTTATATGCAATCTATAATTCTCTCTCCTGAGTTCAATCTTATATTCATATATAGTATTCAATTGATGATCAAACAATCAAATAGTTAGCGCAAGATTGAATAAATAAACCAATATGATAAAATAATAAGAACAATTCAAGCTTTAAACCATAACGTTCATGTAACTCCCATAACTCCAGAACTAATAAACTATAAAGTTAAAGGAAAAGAAGAGAAGAAAAACTAAGAATTCTTGCTCCCGAGTGTTCTGTGCTTGTGTTTTCATCTCAAAGTGACGTCTCCCCCTCCAAAATAGCTTTACACTTGCTTTATACGAGTTGGGGGCATCTTGGGTCGAAATAACCTTGTCCTAAACGTAGTAGAAGATGTTTCCTTCACCATATTTTTGACGTTGTGAAAACGGGGCCGCAGGTAGCACCCCACGCTACATGTGGCGCTACACTATCCCTATTTTGGTTTGCCCCATTTTTGCTTCAACTTGTGCACTTTCGTCCCATAGTGCCTCCGGATGACTCCTAAACATAACACAAATTAGCACAAATTATTAGATTACACATCCGAAATCTATGAAACATGAGTAACTTATGAGGCGACACACACACACACACATATATATATATATATATATATATATATATATATATATATATATTACCCATGTAATAAATTTCTTCCCCTAGTTCTGGACACATGCTTCACACGTGTATTTGTAGAATTCTTCATTTTTAACGTGTAGCAAAAATAGTATTTTATTGCTTAAAGGAAAATTTTTTATTAAAACAAATGGGCTGCCTCCTTTTCAACTTTATAGACCATATTTCAATTTACAATTCAGTAGCCCAAAAATAACAGGCCCATTCTGAAAAAGGGGCGTTATTTTCATTTTTTGGGACTCAGAAGTGGGATTTTGTATTCTCACCGGAATTTTCTCTCATTCTTTCCATTCTCTTCTCCAAATCTACAAAAATGCGATCTTGCAGTCATTGCAACTCCAAAAATCCTAGAAATTCTTCTTCATCTCGAATTAACAACAAATCAAACACGGAAAGTGAATTTTTTTTTTGCTGCAATCTGCGCAATTTTCATTTTTGCTGCAACTTTGATTTCAAATTTTGTCTGATGGAGTTTTTTCCAGTTTACATTCTTCATTGTGGTGAATGGGAAGAAAACAAGTTTATCAATTTCATCAGCGATTGTGTAATAATGGAGTCGACAGTCAGCTACAACAATTTCGTTACAGCTATTTCGAAACAAATTAGAATCGATTTTGATTTAAACACATTGGAGATCAACTTTGTCCCAAAGGATGATTTGCCACCGATCCTGATTTATAACGTTACGGGTGTTAGAGTGTATGTGGAAGTAAAGAAGAAAAACATAACATTTTATTAAAATTTGGCCGAAGGTCAAAAGGTGTTGTTCGAGGTGGGTCAAACTTAACCTTTTATTAAATCGTGACTAAGGGCCGATAGATATTTTTCAAACTTGATCGAACTTAACCTTTTATGAAAATGCATCCGAGAGCCAAAAGGTGTTGTTCGATATGGGTCGAACTAAACCTTTTATTGAATCGCGATCGAGGGCAGATAGGTCTTGTTCGAACTTGATCGAACTTAACCTTTCGTTAAAATGCGGCCGAGGTTTGAAAGGTGTTGTTCGAGTTGGGTCTAACTTAATCTTTTACAGAATGGCGATCGAGGGCCGAGAGGTGTTGTTTGAACTTTATCAAGCTTAACCTTTTATTAAAATACGGTCGAGAGCAGAAAGGTGTTGTTTGAGCTGGGTCGAACTTAACTTTTTATTGGATCGCACTCGAGGGCCTATAGGTGTTGTTAGAACTTGATAAAACTTATATTTTTATTAATATGGGGCAGAGGGCCGAAAGGTATTGCTCAAGCTGGGTCGAAACCTAACCTTTTATTGAATCGTGGTCGAGTGCCAATTGGTGTTGTTCGAACTTGATCGAAATTAACCTTAACATAAGATTTGGTTTGATAAATGTAAGGTTCTTATTACTTTGACATTGTTGCTCTAGTTACATGATTAGAAAAACTTACAAATTTCGGGCGTTGGCTGGCGTTCCAATCCTAGTTTCGGTCTATCTAGTCCCTTCATTGTTTTACTTGGAGAGTATTGAGGAGCCAAGCAATGAAAGAGAAAAACAATCCCTCCTTTGCACACTTCGACTTGAAGTATCCCCTTTGTCATCTTATTAAAACCCTCCTTGGGAAAACTCTAATGGGGAAAAACTCCAGCGAGGGGAAAAAGTATGAATTGGGAACACTTCTTCCTTTTAGAAGTTGAAGTATTTGAGGTGGCTAATATTCCAATTGTTCGGTAATTTCTTTCCTTCCATTATCTCTAACTGGAACGAAACCTTGTTATCTCTAATTGCAGCCATCATGAGATAGATTTTTAACAAAAACATATTGTTCTTTTAGTTCATTTCTCATAAAAGATTCTATATAAGAAGGTGATTGAACAAAATGTCTTGTTCCCTTTACTTGAGTGTTTGCCTTCTTTGTCAATTGATGAGCTACCTTATTCCCTTGCCGGAATACATGCTAGAGGGCTACTTTCTTCTCTTAGTGCATTAACAAACTGTATTCATTAACAATATCATCATTTGTTACTTTCTTGTATAGAGTGAATTACCTCCATGGAGTCTCTTTCTATTTCAAGAGGGAACATTCCCTATTCATGCGATGTTTGGAGTCCCTCTAGTTGTGCGTTAATTTCTGCTTCTAATGATCTGTTTGTATACGTATATTTTGCAAAACCTACCACCCATCTTCCATAAGAATTCCTAAATACACCACCTAGGCCACAATTCTGGTTGTTGTTATTGAATCTGCATCAATATTTAATTTAAACCGTCCTCTTGGTGGTTTGTGCTATCTTACTTTGATAAGGATTTTTTGTTGAGGTTGTGGCTTGTTTCAGTTAAGGGATTAAATTTTTTGCCATTTGAATAGTTTGATCACTCTTAATAAAAGTGTCTAGGTAGTCAAAAACTTTTAACTAAAGAAGCCAGTGGTCGACTTGTGGTTTATAGATGTATTGCCATCCTAGACTATCCTATAAATGTTTTGTGGTTTTACAATTGAAGAAAATATGGGTGATGGATTCTTCTTCATTTCTTTTGCATATAGGGCAGTTAGGATCAATAATTCTTCCAATATAAGCATGGTATTTTTTTACATGGTATCCTATTGTGAAAACATTACCATAAAAAGAATTTAATCTTATTAAAACAACTTAGATCCCAAATCCATTTTAAATCTAATTGGTTGTTTTGAGGGGGATCTATAAGGTTATATCAAGTCTTAGTTGTCAAAAACTCTTTGTTGTTAGTGACCATATATGAATATCACTTGTCAATCCCTTTGAACGAATTCTTACTTTAGAAATGTTCTTTGATGTTATTAGGGATGTTAATAGATAAATTAGTGAAGTCCCATTTTGTTCCACTATAGATATTCATAACTTTTAGGAAATAATTACTGATTGAGAGGGGGCCTTCCACGGTATCTTAAGTCTTCCTAAATAGAGAATCCAATTACTATGCCATATGTTCATATTAGTATGATAGCATGGTGACCATGTAATACCATTTGAACATAAATCCCACCCCTTTTGGATATTTTTTCAAACGAAGGAGTTCTTGTTCTTAGCAATACTAGTTCTATAAGATGTGATGATAAATCTAGCCCAGGGGGGTTATAGCATTGGTAAGAATTCTCCATACTAGGCTAGCTAAGATGCACATATTTTTAGCATTAGCATTATGGATGCCAAGATCTCCATTGGATTTTGGTTGGCAAATACTTGACCATTTTATTAGGTGGTTTTTTTTCTTTTCTGTGGTAGTACCCCATATAAATCCCTTTGAACTTTATCTATATAGTTTAGCGCCTTTTTAGGTAGTAAGGTATATTGCATATAGTAGTTTGGTATTGAATCAACGCACGGGTGGGCTAGGGTAGTTCTTCGGGCTATATTAATAAATTTTATTTTCCAGGCAGCTAGTTTTTTTCTCATTTTATCAACTATAAACGGATAATCTACTAGCCTTGGGGTTTTACTTAATATTGTGAATCCTAGGTAGGTACCAAAATTTTCACTCTTTTTAATACCCAGTCTATTCGTAACATCATTAATCAAAGAAGTGGATAATTTTTTGAAAATAGAATTTTTGATTTAGAGGTATTAATACTTTTCCTAACAATTTACAAAAATATTCTAAATAATTTTTAATAGCTTGGTATGATTTGTTAGCCTTTACTATTAATGTAAGGTCAGCAAAAAATAAGTGAGAAATATTTGGGCATATTCTTCCTATGGTTATTGAATCCCATTTTTTGATATTACCCTAATGATTTATATATCTAGATAACATTTCCAAACATATGATAAAGATATAAGGTAAAATGGTTTCACCTTGCCTAATACCTTGGCTTGGCTCAAAGAATTTAGTGATAGAGCCATTAACTAAAATTGCTTTAGAGCTGGTTGATATACAATTTAAGAAAAGTTTGGAGATGGAGGGAAATTGAACTATCTAAGAGTGTGATGTGCAAAAGAACATTCTAAATGTTCAAAGGCCTTTTCTGGATCAATTTTAGGATCATGCGACCTTGTTTGCCTTTCAGTTTCTTTAGATTGGAATATAATTCTTGAATGATGATTGCATTGTCAAAAGCTCTTCTATTTTTCATGAAGCTGATTTGAAAAGGAATGTTACTTTTTTTAACAATGGTTTTAGGCGATTTGCATGGATTTTTTAAATTAATTTGTAAATAGTATTGCAAATGCCAATTGGTCTAAAGTTCTTAATATTATATTTATGTCTCTGAGGATTTTCTGATTTTAGAAAATATCATGACAAAGATTCATTACAGAATGTCCTATAATTTTCCAGTATTTTTGAAAAAAATGGGTGAAGACCATCTGGCCCTAGGGCTTTGAATGTCTTAAACGAAAAAATAGCCCTCTTAATTTTAATCTCTAGTAAAGGATGGTCTAGTGAAGTACGGTCTACATTAGGGTGTGTATAGTAGCTTTCCAGCAGACTATTCCAGTTTGTTAAAGAATGGGTGATGGTGAAAGCATTAATAAAGTAATTAAGAACGTGCAACATAATCAAGTGGTGTCCATTGATCCAATTTCGAGTATCATCTTTAAAGTAATTTTAATTTTATTTCTTCTTCTCCTATTAGATGCTGAAATGTGAAAAAACTTTGTGTTAGCATCTTCTACGTTTAGCCACATTATCCTACATCTCATTTTTCAGTGATCCTCGTCTATCCTAAAGATGTCATTATACTCCTTCTTTAGATTATATTCTAATGTTTGTAGGAAATTACTATATGCATAATTAATGAATTTTTGGATCCCTTGGAGCCTTGCTAGAATATTTCTCATTTTCCCCATTATATCACCAAAGGTTCTATCTTTCCAAGGCCTAATAGTATCCACAAAGATTTTTCTAGCTCTAATAGTCTATTTTATACCCATTTTCTTAACAATTGTTTGGTATTCAAGATGGTTACACCAATATGTTTCGAGTCGAAAAGGTTGGTTATGACCTTGTCTATTTTAGGAATTAGTCACTAAAATTACTTATGATCCAAAAAGTTTTAGGAATGTGGATTATAAATCTTTTAGACCACAGGTAGTTAGCTCTGTTGTTGTTAATAGGTCTACCACCAAATTTCTCGGTTGAACCCAAAATATCGTTAAATTCACCTCCTACCATCTATGGCCATTTATAGTCCATACTAATATTCTCTAGGGTTTCCCAAATGATGTTCCTATTATTCTTATTAGTACAAGCATATATTTAAAGAAAAAGCCAATTTTTACGAATAGGTAGTACCTCTATTGTTGCATGAATCTCTTGATTCCTACGGATGAAGTTGTGGACAATAACCACTTTATGGTTTCACATTACCACAATGTATCCTACTTGTCCTTCAGTTGGTACTTCTATCATCTCCGAGAAGCAAAAATTATGAAGCATTTCAGCATGATTTTCCATCATAGTCTCAACAAAGTCATCATGCATGGTATCATCTCCATAAAATTCCTCATAAAGTTGTTATTGTTCCCACCCTTTATGTTCCATATAATGAACTTAGTTGGACGATTCATAGAAAGGTTAAGGTTCATGCCTGCTCGATCCCCATTCTCCCTCACTTCCTCCAGAAGGTTAAGATTCCTTCTTAGTGATGGAACAAGAATCATGGCTTTGTTGTCCATTGTTGGATCCTAGGTGATCTGATATCCGTTAAGCACTTGTATACTGCTAGTGGGCAGCTGAGCACATGCTTTTTCTCTTACATCTCCGGGAAGATGTACATTTTTATCATGTATAGGTTTGAGAACTCTAGGACTTGCTATAAGCCTAGGTTGAGATGTTCATTTTCCTCCTACATGGCCGTTTCTTCTAGTTCTGGCTCCTGCATTGCCTAGCGGTGTGGTGGTGATGCTTGTTGGTATATTGCAGCAAGTAGTTGCTTCTGGGCTTTTTGTGTGTTCTCCCATGGCATGAAGATGGGATTTGGTTGGGATAGCTATTTACCATAAAAATGGTAACAACAATTATATTAGATTATGGGACTCTAAAATACATGATCTACTTTTATGCCGGTTGTTAAGCAGTTGATGCTATGTATGTGAGACTTAGAAATGAAATAAGGGCTAAGGATAAGGTGATGGCCAAACCGATAGGTTAGCAATCGAGCCTCGAGCTTGTCAATTTGGGGGTCTTAAGGTCGACTTCGGGGTTCGACTATGAGCTATCGAAGGTAATCGAAGTGTGTATAACAATTATAAAATCAAAGAAGGCTCTTTATGGCCAATGATAAGAAATAAATGATGAACAATAATGAAGATAATAAATGAGAGCAATAATATCAAGAGAGTATGTAAGAGAACATAGAGAATGTTGTCTTATTTTTCTTGTGGAGTAGCTGAAGCAACAGATTATTACAAAATGACAAGGACTCCCTTTATATAGGAGGGAAATCCCCGTATATTAAAAAATACAATATTTACATAGAAATGGGGAAGGGATGGCTGAATGACGCCCTAATTTAGGTTCAGAGTAGCCTGCTAGGCTGTATCAGACCTAGACCGCATGCCTTGGAAACTCCTCATTTCCACTATTACCGTGATCTTTACTACCGTGGGGTCGAGTGTTGTCAACCCTCGAGGAAAGATATTCGGCCATGGCCTCAAGCCTTTGACATGATCCCGCAGCCTCGAGCCTTTGAGATGATCTTCCGAGTGCCTTAATTTCGAGAAATTGAACCCCATGATTTCATCGTATACAGATAGTCCCTGCATTTCTTTGAGAAGAGTGATAAGAAATGATTTCGGCATCTAACTCTTTGGACTTCCCGCGATGACATCGTGTTGAAGGTGTAAGCCTTTGTGATAGTTGGAATGTCCCATCAGTCCACTTTTCTAGAATTATTTACTGCACTATCGACCATTATTCTTCAGAACAATAATATCGTTATCGGTCCATTTTTCAAAAATGCATTGATTTCTCCTACCGATACATCTTTCAAGGGCATCTATGAGCCCGCTAGTTACACTGCCATCCCCTATAAAAGGGGACCTCCTGGAACCACTTCTTTATTCAAGTGTTCTCAGATTAGTCTTTTGACCTTATCTTTATACCTATCTATTTTTATTTTCCATGTTTGAGACCTACAGTCTTAGGGCCGTATGGTGGCATTTTCATCAGTTATGATGAGGCCCTATTTTAGGGCTTTTTTTTGTCGAGCGAGATTGCACCGATTTTTTGTTATTGTTGTCGTTGTTATTACTACAGGCATTGCTGGCTCGAGATGGTGAGACAGGGAGGCCGATATCTTCCATTTTAGAAAGGTGTTTG
>JASVEL010010281.1:0-109938 GCA_032618575.1 Nicotiana noctiflora
TACATCCCATAATTTGTTCGAGGAGGCACAAGCGTGAGCCCCAGAAGAGGTAGGGGAAGAAGGAAGAGAATGAGGGGTGAAGGAAACAAAGAATACTTCCTCAGCAGCATCACCCCCAGCAGGCGAGTAAACAGTTCCAAAAATATCCCCAGCAGTCAGAAGAAAAGTAACACGACCTAGGGGAAAGCAATTCCAAGACAGGATAATTCAGAAGAGAAGGTGGTCCGAGAGGTAATGCAGGAACAAGGATATGGTACAAAAGGCAAAGGAAGGTCATCGGGATAGGATGGAATCAGTGAAGTTGTAATTGAAGTCAGGGAGCCCGCCTGGAGAATGGAGTGGCAATTTAATTCCGAAGTAGTAGTTGAAGTCGGAGCCCGCACTGGAGAATGGAGTGGCGATTTAATTTTGAAGTTGTAGTTGAAGTCGGGGAGCCCGCCCGGAGAATGGAGTGGCGATTTAATTTTGAAGTTGTAATTGAAGTCGGGGAGCCCGCCTGAAGAAGGGAGTGGCGATTTAATTTTGAAGTTGTAGTTGAAGTCGGGGAGCCCGCCCGGAGAATGGAGTGGCGATTTAATTTTGAAGTAGTAGTTGAAGTCAGGGAGCCCGCCCGGAGAATGGAGTGGCGATTTAATTTTGAAGTTGTAGTTGAAGTCAGGGAGCCCGCCCGGAGAATGGAGTGGCGATTTAATTTTGAAGTTGTAGTTGAAGTCAGGGAGCCCGCCTGAAGAAGGGAGTGGCGATTTAATTTTGAAGTTGTAGTTGAAGTCAGGGAGCCCGCCTGGAGAATGGAGTGGCGATTTAATTTTGAAGTAGTAGTTGAAGTCAGGGAGCCCGCCCGGAGAATGGAGTGGCGATTTAATTTTGAAGTTGTAGTTGAAGTCGGGGAGCCCGCCTCTGGAGAATGGAGTGGCGATTTAATTTTGAAGTTGTAGTTGAAGTCGGGGAGCCCGCCCGGAGAATGGAGTGGCGATTTAATTTTGAAGTTGTAGTTGAAATCGGGGAGCCCGCCTGGAGAATGGAGTAGTTGAAGTCAGGGAGCCCGCCCGGAGAATGGAGTGGCGATTTAATTTTGAAGTAGTAATTGAAGTCAGGGAGCCCGCCCTGGAGAATGGAGTGGCGATTTAATTTTGAAGTTGTAGTTGAAGTCGGGGAGCCCGCCTGGAGAATGGAGTGGCGATTTAATTTTGAAGTTGTAGTTGAAGTCGGGGAGCCCGCCCGGAGAATGGAGTGGCGATTTAATTTTGAAGTTGTAGTTGAAGTCGGGAGCCCGCCCGGAGAATGGAGTGGCGATTTAATTTTGAAGTTGTAGTTGAAGTCGGGAGCCCGCCCGGAGAATGGAGTGGCGATTTAATTTTGAAGTTGTAATTGAAGTCGGGAGCCCGCCCGGAGAATGGAGTGGCGATTTAATTTTGAAGTTGTAGTTGAAGTCGGGAGCCCGCCCGGAGAATGGAGTGGCGATTTAATTTTGAAGTTGTAGTTGAAGTCAGGGAGCCCGCCTGAAGAATGGAGTGGCGATTTAATTTTGAAGTTGTAGTTGAAGTCGGGAAGCCCGCCTGAAGAATGGAGTGGCGATCTAATTTTGAAGTTGTAGTTGAAGTCAGGGAGCCCGCCTGGAGAATGGAGTGGCGATTTAATTTTGAAGTTGTAGTTGAAGTCAGGGAGCCCGCCTGGAGAATGGAGTGGCGATTTAATTTTGAAGTAGTAGTCGAAGTCAGGGAGCCCGCCTGAAGAATGGAGTGGCGATTTAATTTTGAGGTAATAGTTGAAGTCAGGGAGCCCGCCTGAAGAATGGAGTGGCGATTTTAATTTTGAAGTAGTAGCTGAAGTCAGGGAGCCCGCCTGGAGAATGGAGTGGCAATCTAATTTTGAAGTAGTAGTTGAAGTCAGGGAGCCCGCCTGGAGAATGGAGTGGCGATCTGTTTTAATTTGTTAGAGGAAAGCGGTAGAATGTAACAGAAATCTTCGGCATGAATCCAAGTTCGTAAGAAGAGACGAAGCATCAGGAGGAACGCCAAGTCAGACAAAATGGCAAGGAGCGCGACAAGATCAAGTTAAAAAGGATAGATAAGAACTTGTAGTACTGTAACTTAGTCTAGCTTCTTGTTTTTGTTGCTTAGTGCGGTGTAACAAGGAAATCAGCTAAGCAGTGGTAACAGCAGTAACAGCGGCAACAGCAGTAACAGCGAGATCGCAACGGTCATGGTAGTCCCAGCTACCAGAACTTCCCGAACTACATTGACCTGATTCCCTTTTAGCCAGGGATATGTAGGAGACCTTTGAAGCAAGGTTCGGTCAAAACTTTTCCAAAATGCTTCATACGGAGTGTTCGAATGGGCAAAAATCGCTTATATCTGCTCATTTATCTTTGCACGAAAACTCTGCGTGTTTACGCGCAAAGAGGGGCAGCTGTGAGCACGTGATGTTTTGCCTTGCTTGAGAAGTACTCCCAGAAAATTCAAAAATAAAAATAGTTTCGTGTTGGGTATGATTTTTTGTGATTTTGTGTTATTTTATCTTTTGTGTGCACGTTCATTTATTTAAATTAAAAATACAAAAAATATATGCTAAGTTTTGCATTTTTAGTGCTTGATATCGAAGTCATGTGATTTACATTTTTGGGTGATATGTAATTGTGTGCGTTAATTGTAGTAAAAACAGCGGTGTTATAGGTTGGTATATACATATGTGTGTATATATATATATATATGTATACATACATATATATATATATATATATACACATATGCATATAATATAGCATGAAGATCCGAGCTGGGCCAAATTTAGTCTAAAAGCCAGGCCCAAATGAATTGCTTCTAACCCAGCCCAAATACCCGTCCAGCCTCAGCCTGTATAACACTTGATCCTGGACCGTTGGATTTTATTATCCAACGGCCCAGATTAATCATTTAATCCCAATATACACTCGGACTATGCTTTAACCAAACGACGTCGTTTGGTTTAAGTGAGGGGATCCTGATCGTTGATCGTAAATGATCCAACGATCAGGATTCAATCTCATCTCTGGTATATATTCCTCATTTCATACCCCGCCCCCCCAAGCCAGAACCCCCCCTCTCCCTTCATCTCCCTCAGAGCTCTCAAACACCTGGTGTAACGCCGCCCTCCTCCGCCTGCCGGAAATCGCCTCACGGCGGTTCCGGTAGGCCAATCGCCACCAAACCAATGCCAAACCCTTCTCCTCACCTCCCCCATCACGATCCCAGCCTCCATTAACCTCGAATCATGCCGGAGCTCCTCGAATCTTCATTTGAAGCTTCGAGTCAAACTCGAACCTATGCCAAATCACCCCAAATTCACACCACAGCCTCCTCACACCTCCCCCACACTCCCAACGACATTGGTTTGCTTCGAATCTAACCAAAAATGCAAAAGCCCCAAATCCGAGCCCAAGAACCCTAATTTTGAAGAAACCCAATTCGAGCCGTTTTAGCCACAATTGAAGTCCAGGGGACTTTAGTCTAGGTGTTCTCAATCGAGAACATCTCGATTAAAGCCCGTTTGGCTTCAATAATTCCACATTTTGGTTCAAAGTTTGGGTCGGCAGTGTTCTTATGAGGTATTCATTCCTTCTTCGTTCGTTTTAATTCGATTGTGTGAATATGTGTGTGTTTTATTCATTGTTTCAATTCTCATCTAGCATGCTTTTAACTTCCCATATCCGTTGGTCTTCTCTTCTCATTTGAGGCCTTTTATTTGGCCAATTCCCCCTGTTTTCAGTAGTTAAATTGAATCATAGGTTCAATGTGATTAATGTCGTCAACAATCCAATTTGTTTGTGTAATTTGCCCTGGCCTGCCCGTATGCAACACAAGTGTGGGATTTAGTTACTGTTTGATTCAGATTAAAGGGTTAATTGGTTGTAATTAACAGACTAATTGTTTAATCACACACCCATACAAGGGCTAGTGGAACTGAGCACAGCAGGGTATCCCACTGAACACTGCCACCAGCCTTGTTGTTTAATGTTTAAGTCCATATCTTGGACAGTAGGTAGTGGGGTGTGCAGGGAATATGATGGGTTGGGAAGCCAGGGTAGGGGGTAACCTTAGGGGCAGGTGTTCTGGAGGGGCTGTGAGCTATAAATATAGCATCAATATAGACATTGAGGGATATACATTGATAGGCATTCATACACACACTTAGAGAGCAAAAGATTCATACATAGAGAGGGACTGAAATACCTGAGAGCAACTAGAAACCTGGAGAGAAAATAGACATCAAGCTACACCTCGATACCCATATATAAAGATACAAGAAAGGTTACTGTTTCATTGGTTTCTTAGTCTCTGTTTCGATTATTTTGCTTCAGTGATCGAATAGTTGGCCATTGTTTGTCGTAGTGCTGGTTCTTCTGCTGTTTCAGTGTTCATTTGGGTGCTCTTGGTCGTCGTGTGTTGCTGTGCACAGAGTTGTTGGCAGTGCTGGTTCTTCTGTTAGTTGTTGTTGCTGTGTTATTGTGGCTACTGCCATTGGTTGGTCGTGTGTGCTGATATTGCTGCCTGGTTTGTTTGGGGTTGCTTTTGGTCTATTGGTGGTTGGTCTGTTAGTGTTTACTGCCTGGGGTTGGTCTATTTGGTTGATGCCTGGTCTGTTGGTTGTTACTGCTTGGTCATTGATGTTGTTGGTTCAGTGTGGTTGAGGCTGGTTTATAGTTGGCTACTAGTGTATTTAGTTGAGTGCTGCCTGGTTGTTTATTGTTTGATTTGATTCAGTGATTGATAAAGTTCGATTACTGTTGGTTGTTGGGTGGTAGCTGGTTCACTGGTTGTTTTTGCTATTGGTTTACTGTTGGTTGTTGTTGGTCTTTGATTATTGCTGCTCATGTTACTGTTTTCTTGTTGCTGTTGCTGTTTTGCCGTCGCTCACTCTTCCTTGTTCTTCCGCATTCCAGGTACACACCTCTTTTATTGTAGTTCCTTGGTTCGGCAAGAATGAAGTTTGAAGCTTATGCATAAAGTCTATTGAAACGTGTAGTCGTCTTATGTTCAATTACATTCTGTTAGTCTCCAATTAAGCTTGTATTGTTAGTCTTGGTTATGGAAAAGCGTAGCTAGGCCAAAGATACATTGTCGTTAGATAAGCATGTAAATCTGAATTAGTCTTCGTATCCCTATTCAATCTTCCCTACTCATGTGTGTAATCTCCAAACCTGTTAAATGATAGACCCTATGTTACAAGCAAGATTAGCTAGGGAGTTGTTACTCAACGGAATGACGTAATTAGATTAAAAGAGTCGGGGGTGCATTTCATGTGACCCGACCCCAATTTCGGGCAAGAATAAATAAAGCATGTCATGAACCACAGGCGCATTTCATGCAGTGTGGTTCGTAGTAAGTTTTAAGTAATTTGGAATCAACTCTTAAGTAAGACACAGTGAGATGTAGTTCGCTTTAGATTTGAATCAAAGGTATGCCTCGCCCAATAGTTACACTAATCACATAGCCGTCATAAATGTACATATAAATACTTAGGTTTCGAGATGCGTCGCTTCTTAACGAATATCACGCCTTTCTCAACAGTGTAAATAAGTAGTCGATCCGGGCATATTCTAATTTTATTTTTTTTTCTTTTAATACGGGTGTGCATTTCATGTGACCCAAAATCCGAACCCCGAAATGTTGAATAAGAATATGTTGAGGATCCGGGTGCATTTCATGTGACGCGATTCGAAAGCATATTCTTAAGCAACTTTATCTTTCGTAAATCACAACCAATAATAAAAGCGGTAAAGGGGTATTAACTTGCACTAAGTACATAATTGTAAAAAGCGGATAGATAAGCCAAACACGACAGTTGAGCGACCGTGCTAGAACCACGGAATTCGGGAATGCCTAATACCTTCTCCCGGGTTAATAGAATTCCTTATCCGGATTTCCGGTTCGCGGACTGTTAAATAGAGTCATTCTTTTCCTCGATTCGGGATTTAACCGGTGACTTGGGACACCATAAATCTCCCAAGTGGCGACTCTGAACTAATTAAAATAAATCCCATCTCGATTGTCCTTTAATTGGAAAAACTCTTTGCATCCTCGCGGGTGCGTAAAAAAGGGGTGTGACACACATCATAACGAGCAGTAAGCGAACAGAAGAAAAAATGGGGAAATTCCCCCCTTTAAATTAAAACAGGCGGATACAAGTCACGCCCGTCCGCCCCGAAGCAAGAATTTTCTAAAGTTAGCCACAACAATCAATCAAATAAAAAAAAAAGAAGAAGAAAAAGGGAAAGAAGAAAAATAGCCACACACGGCAACAAGTAAAAGAAGATACAATCAACTAATCATCAATTAACTGGGGATTGCCAATAATGCCATCCGCCCCAGTTCCATCATCACCGGCCTGCGCTGCTCCGTCGCCAGCTCCGCCCCCGTCGGCCCCGCTCCGCTCCCGTCGGCCTCCGCTGTGCCCCCATCATTCCCCGCCTCGGCCGTGCTCCCGCCAGGGATGTCATCGTTGCCGGGTGTTGCGGTGTCAAAGCCACATTCCTTACGGGCCTCTCGCGCCTTCTAACGCGCCTGCTCGAAGGCACCCTCGGTAATCAGGCCGGCCTCAAGCAGATGCTTATATATGTCCCGTTGCGCTTCGGCATAAACCCAAGCTTCACGGGAACTACCCAAGCACGCGGACTGTTCGTGGATGCGCCGATTCTCCTCTTCAAGGAGCGCTATCTGCCCCGCGGCATCCTGAGCATTCCCCTCCAGTGTCCTGATCCGCTCCTTGAAGCCGCCCTCCCTGGAGGCGGTGGCAGCTTTTATCGCCAACAGTTGGGAATCATTGGCACGGATGATCCCCTCAATCTCGGCCGTCCTGGCTGAAGCCTCGGCAAGCCTACGCTTCAAGTCGATCAACTCCCCCTCCAGCGCGACAACTTTCCCGCTCCACTCCAAGGTAACCGCCGTCACCCTGGCCAAGCATTGACGCTCGCTCTCCAAATATGCCCTCCTCCCAGCCTCAAACTCATCATTCACCCGACGCAGCCGCCTCTCCAAGGTCTCAACACGGCCAAGCGCCTGGTCCCTCTGCACTTCCGCCCGCGCTAACTCCCCGACGAACTCTTGGTTACGAAGGTCATCCCTCAGGCGCTCATTAAGCTCCCTACATTGGAGCCGTAACCGGCGACACCTCTCGAGAACGCGGAGAAGTACCCAGGATCGAACGTTGGTCCTACGCAGGCACTCCACCTGCAGCAAAAACACTTGCGAAACAAAGCAAAAAAAAACATAGAGGAGTCAGGGGCGGTAATCCTGGGAAAAGGAAGGGTTAATAGAGGATAGTCAGTCCACATCGCATACCTTCATACCCATCAACGCTACTTCATTCATTATGCCGACATCAGTCACCTCTCTCAGCGATTGATTCTCCACGGAAGAACATAGTTGGCCCAACAACGGCAACATGGAAGACTTCCTCAACAATAAATTCTCATCCGCGGGAATCTCGATCACCCGCGGCCTCCCGTCTAGATGAACAGTCGCGTTCGTGATCCCATCACAAAACATACGAACATCCTCAGAATCCAAGTCGGAACCAGACGGAGACACCTCTCCCATCGCCGCCGCCCCCGTCGATGGGGCGATGGAATCCCCAAGATTCACGACCACCCGAGAAGGCTCACCCGCCTCAAATCTATGAGTAGAAGACTGAACGGTAGGGGCGACGCTCCCTTCTCGCTCATCCCGGGCTTGAAGATCATTTGGCCCGCTCGCTGGAGCGCACGCCGCTTCGACAATCTCCCTCGCCTCGGAAAGAGACAGAGGGTTCACGGTTACCATATCATCAGCAACTGGCCGCGCCACTGAAGGGGCCGGAGGTGGAAGGATCCACCGCCTAACTAAGGGTCTCTCCTCTTCGTCTTGAAAATGCGATGCCTCCCGAGAGCGGATAACCCCCGACACGCTCCCGCCATTAAGCAAAGGGCGAACGGGAGATGGCACAGCTACGGAATCAATGCAAGCGGCCCTGTGAACCTGAACGGCCGCCGCCGGAGTAAAAAACCTAGCAATTGCCCCAGGGCGCCGGAATACTGGCTGAGGAGCCCTGCCGCGGTTTACCCGCCCTACAAATATAGAAAACGGGTCAGCAGTAAGTCATGGCGACAACCAAAAGACGAACACATCCCAGTAAAGCAAAACGACACCTCCTCGAGAAGGATGCCCATGAGCGAATCCCCTCGGTATGCGGGAGGATAACTTTTAACCACCTGCGCAGACCAGTGAATAAAGGTGGGGGCGACCTGTCGGCTGCAGAAACAACAAACAACAACCAGTCAAAAGACAAAATAAAAAATAGAACGCAAGTTCAATCCTCCCAAAAAAAACAAGGAAGGACTTACGGCCGTGATTCCAGGTCTCCGGAAACACTGAGGAAGACGCCACCAGATGAGCGGCCCTGACATAGAAGAATTGTTCGTATTGACGAGGCTCAACCTCGTCGTCCAAAGCCGTCACCAGTCCCTGCCACCCATGCGGGACCATCCGGATCATGTTCCCCCGAATCCGCTGAGGGGCAAAGAGAGCAAGGACATGTTGTAGAGTGACCAACCGGCCGACCAGCTCCGAGAACTTCAGCACCATAGCCAAGAGCTTGTACACGGATGGGTTAAGCTGCCCCGGGCAAATACTGTAATACCGACAGAAGTCAACTACCAGATTTGGAAGGGGTATTCTGAACCCCAGCCTGAGGGGGTAGGAGTAGAACACGCAATACCCAGCGCGGTCGGTGTGTACCTTGTCCCCGGGCAGAGCCAACAAATTATCAGCATGGGAGGGGATGAGCCCTTGTGCGCACAGCTGAGCCATGCTTACCTCCCCCATCAATGGGGCCTCATCGACGGGTTCAACCCCTCCATCTGCGGTGAAATCCACCGCCAAGCTCCCCGCCCCTGGGAGTATATCATCTACTAAGGGCATCCCCTCAGAATCGTTTCGATCAATGACCGGAAGCACGGGGGACAACCCCTCAATCACCGGAGAATCCGGTGGTAGCACCACCGGAAGACCGTCGCGAGAAGGAAGGCCAGCCATTGATTTAGGTCACCAGAAAGGCTAGATGAAGAATGGAGAAGATGACTGAGAGCGGGCAACGATTATGCCATAGAAAAAGCAGGATTCTTTGGGAATTTGCTAGAGAGAGACAATTAGTAAATCAAAGAGTGTTGAATGTCTCACATTCCCGGCTCTCTTACAGGAAAAATCGAATCAAACCTCGGGAAACAGACATGCGCCATTTAATGTGAATCCCAACCGTCAGAAATGGTTCGATTCTCATCGAAACCGTCGCTGCCACGATCGAAATCAAAAAGTGTGCGCCGGAATTTAAGCCGTCGCTTCGAATACCCCAAACGCGATGACGCCTTATCGGCCGACCAGACCCTGCATCCTGAAGTTTGCATGAGCAAGAATGTATCCGGACTCACTCCCGATGAAGAGACGCCCTGAGAGGCCATCGTCTCCTCGACCGGGAAGAGACGCCGTTCGAGCTATCATATCCTCTTATCCCGGCTCATCTCAACGTGACTACGATAAGCGGAGGGACTATCTGTATGATCTACAATCCGACCTTATAATATTCGGAA
This sequence comes from Nicotiana noctiflora, assembly GCA_032618575.1. Taxonomy (NCBI): domain Eukaryota; kingdom Viridiplantae; phylum Streptophyta; class Magnoliopsida; order Solanales; family Solanaceae; genus Nicotiana; species Nicotiana noctiflora. The sequence continues at coordinate 9,599 of JASVEL010010281.1, forward strand.
TAAGTTAATCACTCCCTTGGCCCAAATATGCATAGAAAGCATCGAGGCCTCCCTTGACTAAGTGCAGACGCCACAAGTGGCGAGGCCGTCCTCGACCACAGGTTATTGTCCGTATCCGCTTAAAGATTTTTGTCAGGGTCGACGCCTTGCGGGTACACCCATAATAGTCTCACGACACGGACCCGATCTCCAGGAAAAGTCAACTGGCATAATTAAGATCTATAAATACCGAAGCAATCATTAGAAAAAAGGTTCGACTCTCTCCCCATGGGGGCTCTAAGAAATATAGAGTACAATGCAGAGTGAGAACCAATACAAAAGAATACAGAATAACAATAGATCTATGAAAACATGATTGTAAGGATCTGAACCTCTTCATGGAGAGACAGATTAACCCATTATCACGAATAAAGATCACTAAATACCTTCTGTTATCTCTATATATGTTCCCTTTATCTTTTCATTTACTGAATTTTAGATATGTTACGACTTGCTATGATTGGCCCTTTATTTTTAATAATTATTTTGAGTTCATAAATGTTCATAAACATTCTGGGTCAAATATATATATATATATATATATATGTGTGTGTGTGTGTGTGTGTGTGTATGTGTGTGTGTGTGTGAGAGAGAAAGAGAGAGAGAGAGTGGGAGAAAGAGATGTCTTGGTTATCATTGTTTTAGACTTGGTTGCTAAGAAATTGGTTTTTATATAGTGCTATTTACAACATATAATGGTCTGGCAACTATTACTAGTATTTTTAATAAAAAAGATGAAGCGGAAAGGAGATTGAAAGTGTGGTTGAAAATTTTCACTAATCCTAGCTTTAAACAAGGAGAAGGTCCAAAATTGGCCCTCTACTATAGTATATAGTTTAAGTTTGTGCCCCGTTATACTTTTCGTTCAGATCCATCCCTACCGTTGTAAGCACGTAATTTTTGCCCTTTACTATAGATAGGGTGTTAGCGTTGTTTTTTGAAATAAGGACGTTTAGGTTTGAGGATTACTCCCAAAAAATTTAAAATAAAATAATTTTTTAGTTTGTTTGCAATTATTGTGAATTTAGTGTCATTTTTTTTCGTGCATGTTTATTTGTTAAATTAATAAAAAAAAATATTTCGTATTTGCATTTAGGATTTAATTTTACAATTAGGAATAATTAATTTTATCTTACAAAATAAAAATCACAAAAACTAGGCATCTTTTGCATTTTAGCCTTTAATGTCCAAATTGTGTGATTGTATTTTAATTACCATTTAAATTTAGGTGACAATTATTATTATGAGTTAATTAGTATTTTAAGATAATTTTAGTTTTTATAAATTAATCTTAGTATTTTGGGCTTTATTAATTAGGAAGTTGAATAATGGAGAAGAACAAAATAGAATTTTTTTTGGATTGGGCCATCTTGTAAATTAAGTTACAAGCCCAAACCTAAGCATCCTTACCCAACCCAAAATCCCTTGGCCCAACAAAAGAAAATTTCAGATTTTATCCAAAAATAATCATAATCAAATAACATAAAGTAGTGGGGGCAAGTAAATTAAGAAAGAAAACAAAGAGAGCGAAAAAAATGGATTAGTGGGTTTTCTTTAAAATAAAAAATATTTTCTTTTTAATACAAAAATCTGAAATTTTTTGAAATTATTGCCTATAAATAGAAGAGAAGATTTATGAAAACAAGAAGGTGGAAAAAAGAGAGGAAAAAATAGGAAGAGAAGAAAAATAAGGGAAAAAAGAGAGTAGTATACACTCGGTATACACTCTAGATGCAGAAGTATACATGGACAAAATTTAATTTTTGAGAATTCTTTTTGAGAATTGAAAAGAGTTCAAAGCTAGAAAGACAAAACAAAGAGAAATTCTGGAATATATTTTTCTTTTCTATTTTTACTGGTTTTTCTTCTCCGTATTGCTGGGATTTTCTGGATTGAGGTGTTGAAGCTACTGCTGATTGTTACTGTTGGTGTTGTTGTATTTTTACCGCCCTATTGATTTCCCATCTTTTTATTCCTTTCAATACCAGGTACACATTCTAAAAACCATGTGTTGCTGTAAGCTCGAATTGGAAGTTGAAGTTTTGAAATGAAATAGAAAAGCAAGTTGTTGATTAATATTTGTTATTATTTTCCGTTTTATTAGTTTTGTCAAATTGTAGTTAGCTCTATAATTTGAAGAATAAATTTGTCATTTAGTCGGCTTGTGAGGGAACACCTTTTGTACTAATATAGAGTAGCCTTTTAAGCATGTAATTAATTAGGACTTTTTCTTTTCTTTTAGAGACAAACTAAATAGAAAAAATGTAGTCACTTTAGGATTATCCTTTTAAATAAAAAATATTACAAGCCTCGCCAAATAAAAAAATGAAATTGCGGGCCCCTCAATAACAATGTTTACTTTTTTTCTTAAAAAATAACCAACGCGGTAAATGATTTAAAATTGCATTATAATATTGAACATGTTTTAGAATCAGATATTTAGCCATTACAATAATTTAAGCGATCGGGCTAGAACCACGGGATCCGGGGGTGCCTAACACCTTCTCTCGGGTCAACAAAATTTCTTACTTAGAATTTCTGGTTCGAAGACTTCATTTGGAAAGTCTGAAAATTTCCTCGTTTTGGGATTTAAATTAATCTGTGACTTGGGACACCATAATTTATTCCAAATGACGACTCTGAAATAAATAAATAATCCCATTTCGAATATTGTCGCTTAAATTGGAAAAACTCCCTTATGTATTATCCTTCAGGGTAAGTGTGCAAAAAGGAGGTGTGACAGCTCTGGTGACTCTGCTGGGGACACGAACCTAGAACCACCGGTTCAGGATTTAAGAATTCGAGCTTTGAATAATTATTGTATTTGGCTTATTTATTATCTGATTTTATTATATGTCTGTCTTAATGTGCTAAATATTGTTTCTACCGCTTTGACATTTTGTGAATTGTATATAAATTGTGCCGATACCCACTTTCTCCTCTGAGTCTCTTTGAATTATAATATCGGGCATTTGCTGGACATAGCCCGTCTTTGTCAAGATAGTTGTGGTGCTTGGCACCCGGTGAAGGATTTTATTCACACATGTTTAGGCGGGGAGTACTGTCAATTAAGCCGGAAAGCCATGCTACCGGTGCACTGACACTCCTCGGCTCGAGTTGTCCGCTCGAGTAAAGCGAGTCTAGATACTTTTCCCAACAAGATGATAACCTAGAATAACAAAACCTCATGCCGGATCCCTAGTAGGAACGTTTATTTGCATCATGTGCATATTGACTTAGGAGGCTCAACATAGGGGTTGGGTCTGTCTAGGACATGTGTACCTGAAGCAAAAGACCAACTTGATGCATCTTGTTTGTGCATTTATTTGTTTCGAACCTGCATGCTGACCGACTTATTAAAAAAGAGGAAGGAGTGGTTTTGAAGAAAAGGAAAATACCAGTGTATATGGTCAAGGGTTTTAAAACACATGTTTCGAAAATTCCCAAATAACACTAAAACCCTGGTAATTTCTTTTTTCAGGAAAAGGAAAGATGGAAAAGTGTATCTTTTTAAAAAAAATGATATAGTTCGTTTGGTTCGAACTAAGCAAGTTTGATTCTCACCGGACGCGGGATACGTAGGCAACCCATATCGGGCTCAATTAATTCTGCTTTTTCAAAAATAAAAAATAAAAAATAAAAAATAAAAATAAAAAATGTGTTAAAATTAGGAGAATTGTCTTTAGTCCAGGGTTAGGAAATTTTGCGAAAACAGCCTAATGCCCCGAAGGGGGCGCCGAAGGACTGGTTTCGCAAAAACAGTACCTAGTCGTCACATTGGTATCCTATTACACACCCTTCAAATCTTCTTTAAGTGCTGAAAGGCCGTGTTGACGAAATCAATTTTTTTTATTTAAACGAAAAATAAATAGAAATAAAAAAAATTAAATTAGAAAATCTTAAGTTTTACTTTTTTATCTTTTCTAGGATCAGCATGGATCCCTCGCAAATAATCGGTCAGAAAAGGGCAAGAGACGAGATGCCTCCCATGTTTATGATTCGAGATAAAACCCCGGACCGTCTCTGTGATTGGTGGGCTGGTTTTTCTGCTTGGGAAAGAAATCAAGTCTACAAGCACCTCAAGTTTGTTTCGGATATTATGAGAATTGAGCCGGACAAAGATCTGATCAGGGCTTTGGTGAGTTTCTGGGACTCTGCAACTAATGTTTTCAGATTCCGATATTGCGAAATGACACACACTTTAGAAGAGTTAGGTGGACTCACAGGATTCGAGAAAGACCTTTACAAAAATAAACCCGCTGCTCCTAGAAAAATGGGTGCAAATAATTTTCTGAAAAAATTAAGTCTCCGTCGAGTTCCAACGGGTTGTTTAAATGAAGGATGGGTTCCGTTGGAGTATCTTTATGACAGGTTTGGTGACAAGAAAGGATTCGAGAAGTTCTCAAACACAGAATTTGTCAGCCAATTAAATTATGACACCTGGGGAGATTTAAGAATCTATGCCTTCATAATTGCTTTTCTAGGGACCATGGTTTTTCCCGAACGTGGTGAGCGCATCAGAATCCGCTTATCAGCAGTGGTATCATATTTGCAAAGTAGCGAAGAACACACTATTCTTCCTATGCTCTTAGGAGACATTTTTCGGGCATTAACTCAGTGTCAAGAGGGCAAGGATTACTTTGAAAGTTGTAACATCTTATTGCAAATGTGGTTCATAGAGCATCTCTATCATCACCCGATCGTGATAAACTTCAACATAGATTGGCTGAATTACACTCGTTATCATCCAAGCAGGGCCACACGTTGTAATCTTCTGAACGATTTAAGGGCCTGGCATGAATTGCTCAACTCCTTGAAAGCAGACCAACTCACTTGGAACTATTATTGGTTCCCTTCTGCTAAGGTCATGCACATGTCGACGTATCACCTATTCTACATACTAATGGGCTTCAGGGGCATTCAACCATACGCCCCGCTACACGTCATGCGCCAGTTAGGGAGAGAACAGAAAAGACCCCCGACCGAGGATATGCGATCGTTCATGTGGGAACGGAGGAACTTCCGAGAGAATCTTATGCACATAAGGTGTGGTTCAGTAGTCGAATCTCTGACATCGATGAAATGGTTGCTGATCGGGAACAAGGAAAATTAAGCCTCACATACCTTGAGTGGTTCCACAACCAGTTAATGCCCGAACAAAGAGCAGAAAGGTCGGTAAAATATGGTGTCGACTGGGAAAAAGAAATACAATCCAGAGTCAGGGAAGCTAGAGGCGAAACAACGCAAGATTTCCAATCTTGCATCAACACCTTGAAGGAAGACAAAGGGATTCTTGAAGCCGCTATGGACATACAGCAGGCTGACTTCGATTAGGAAAGGGCTGACTGGGCGCAAGATAGGCAAGCACTCCAAGCCCAAATCCAGGACATGCAATCAACTGTAGAAAGACCGAGGAGGAGTCGGACTGATGAAATGCTCTTAAACGACGTAGAAAGGAAAGCCCTTGAGCACCGAGAGGACTTGGAAAAAGCATAAGCTGCTCTAATTGCAATTTAGACCAGATGGAAAAAGCGGCCCACCAAAGAGAACTTCATCTACAACGAATAGAGAGAGATTACAGGGAGATCATCACTGGCTTGAGGGAAGCAAATACCACTCTTAGGGAGCGAGTTTTCAGACAAGTTCCGGACGCCAAAGCGGATAGGGAACGCTGCTACGACTTAATGGCATGGATGGAAAGGCAAGTAGATAGGCTCTTGGACCAAGTCACCGGTAACGCTCAGATATTGGGGACAAAGAATCAACATATAGAGCATTTGCATAGAGAAAAGGATAGGATCAGGGCTAGGATTGAAGAAATTGGGCACTACATCACTATAAGATGCCTAACATGTGAGCAAATGTCCCGGACTGCCCTTTCTTCTTCAGTTATGGGATATGTCCAGCAAGTCATGGCAGAGTTGAGAAGTCTACAGAGGGATCTCACACCGAAATCCGCAACAAGGCCAAACAACGCCCCACGAACACACAAGTTTAAAGCGTTGGAGCATGCTTAGTAGAGTCTGTATTTTCATTTAAGAGTCTGTTTGTCCTTTTGAAGTTTTGTATTTCCCTTGTTGTCTTTTCATTTTTCGCAAGTGTTTCAGCTTTGTAAGTGGAATTTTATGACAATAAAAACCAAAAAATATGTTCCATCTTTATCTTATACTTTCGCATCCGAACTACGCCCGGTCTGATTCATGCGGGAACATGATACGTAAGCAATCCACATAAGATTCGACCACCACTAAAAGAAAAAAAAATGTTTATAAAAGAAAAATAACAGGAAAAGTTGATAAAGAGGGGTCGGAATAAAGGCAAAGGAAATTCGGAAAGGTATAAGCCGGAATGACGCATTGCAACTGAATACATGTAGCAACACATTTAACTGTAAAAGTGCATCACACCCCAATGTGAGATTACGTATCTGTTATTTGTTTCAGACTAACCGTTTATTTGCCGAAATTCAGGTTTTTAGAAAGGTGGTTGGTTTTGTGGTAGTCTGGCCTCCCATTCATACTTTACGAGGTCAAAAGGAAGTTTTCCACTGCCTATCACTAAGTCAAGAGAAAGTATTCACAATTACTTCACAAGATCAAAGGGAAGTGTATAGATGTCTTCGGAAATTCCTTTGTCAACGGTCCCCATTTCAGAAGAGAGTGCAGTCTCAGCCATTCCAACTTCCGAGTCAGCAACTGCTGAAGAAAACAGGATCTTACGTCGTCATATGTTGGAAATGTTGGACAACTGGAACAACGGAAACGAGCCTCCAAGTGTGATTCCCGGTTTCCCCGAGCTGTTCGCTAGGATAAGTGGGACTTCTAATGTCCCCATAAGCTATCCATATACCTCATTCGGGTATCCCACTATTTTAGTTCTCTCTGCTAGATCACCCTTCATCCCTTATCCCTGGATGTCAACAACAGATACAGTTGCAAACATGTACACCGAACCACCTTGTCCAATTGCAGCACAACCCATTATACACACGCCTAATTTTGATTCATCCTCATTCACGTTCCAAGAACCATCCCTCTCGCTGGAACCAACTCGGTTTGCCGCCAATGCTCACCATCAACAACCCATTTGTGAGATTACGGCTGGGCAAAACCAAAATCGCAAAGCTCTTGAACAAGATGAAATGGCAAGAAGAATGAGGAGCCTTGAGCAAAACTTGAAAAATATGCAAGGCTTAAGCGGGCAAAAGAGTGTCTCCTAAGCTGATCTATGGATGTTCCCTCACGTGCATTGCCCGTAGGATTCAAAACACCGAAGTTTGAGAAATACGACGGACATGGCAATCCCATCGCTCATCTCAAAAGGTACTGCAACCAATTGCGCGGGGCTGGTGGTAAGGAAGAATTGTTAATGGCATACTTCGGAGAAAGTTTGATAGGCATAGCCTCAGAGTGGTACATGGACCAAGACATATCTCGATGGCACATTTGGGACGATCTTGCCAGAGATTTTGTAAGGCAGTTTCAGTATAATATTCACATCGCACCAGACAGGAACTCTTTGTTAAACTTGAAAAAGAAACCCTCGGAATGCTTCCGAGAATATGCAATTAAATGGCACGAGCAAGCATAAAACTCCTCATGGATGAAATAGAAATGGTCACTACTTTCCTCCAGGCTCAAGAACCAGACTATTTCCAGAACATGATGTCAGCAATGGGAAAACCTTTCGCAGAGGCGATCAAGATCGGAGAAATGGTAGAGAATGGTTTAAAGACGGGAAGAATTTTGAGTCAGGCGGCCATTCGAGAGACCTCCCAAGCCATCCAAGGAGGGTCCGGAGGAACAGCAAAGGGTAGGACAAAAGAGCAAACGTCCATGGCAACTTCGGGTGATAGAAGACACCACACTCCTAGACCCATCTTTTTTGAAAGAACCCCCCAACATTATTACCCTGCTCAGGAAATGTCCTATATTCCTCAATCGTATGCGGTCATGAATGCTCAACCTTCTGCACGACCGCATCAACATGCCAATAGAAACCAAGCTTTATTTCCAAGAAATCAGCCTCCCCACTAGAACCACTATAACCCTCGACCTCTGCAGAATAACTTTCGTCCTTGGGAACCACCTAAGAGACCAAACTTTACCCCAATTGATGAATCTTACCACCATATAAATATTATTTACCAATAACCTATTTTGTTGTAAGATCTAGAAACAAATAGTGATCGCGAAAGAATGCAACACAACAATTAAGGTCTTTGGTGATTTTACTAATAGAAATCAAGTTAAAGGCTAAGTTGGTTTAACAGTCCCAGATCCAACACTATTAGATATTGATCCATCACCTATAATAACCAGAGAGGATGCTTTATGTGAGCAAAAGCTAGAAAAAGTATTTGGATTACCTGTCATGTGATTTGTATTTCCTGAATTGATCATCCATTTATTGGAAGAGGTGATAAGACATTTTTTATCTGACCTAGCAAAGACAGTAACCGAATAAGATTCCTTGACTGATTTATAATATTGAAGAAATTTTAGAAACTCATCTGAAACCAAGATTGTTAGACTAGAAGTTGTTGTATTATTATTCTTTACCATCATTTTTTCCTTTGAATAACAAAACGATTAAATTAGTAGAGGTCCCCAAAGCTAAAGATACCAAAACAAATCTGTGGTAGACCCGAAGTCAACAATCTATTTAACATAACTTCACTCCAATAATTCACTCAACCAAGTCAGAGAACCAAATAAAATTGTACCCAAATCAAATAAATCAGAGACCAACAAAGTTTCTGATAAGGGAAGACCCAACAGATAATATCAAGTCTCAAATTGTAACTAAGCGTTTTACGATGAAAACCCAACAATACCAATTCACAAAACAAGCAATCAGATGCAAGAATATTATTCCACGACTGCACCAGTATCCTAAAAAAACCAAACAATAGAAGAACTCAAACCTGACCAAAATTGGTGTAATACAACCTTGTCTAAGTCTGTTCTTCACAAAAATAAGGCTTTGTTATCAGAGGATAACCAACAACGATCGAAAATATCAAGCTGTTCTCGGAAAACAAAGCTGGATAGAGAACGGACCACATACGCACCTCACGTGTCTGTCGAAAAGTTTTGGTCAACTCTGACGAGACAAACTGAACTGCAGTGAAGCCACAGATATGGCTCTGATACAATGTAATTAACAAGGTATGGAAGAATTAAACTGGTATATTATTCCATATAGTGATACATATATATACATGTACATCAGATGCTAACTAAGGAAAGAGATTACTACAAATCTTCTATCTATATATTGGTTATGTACACTACTAAGAAACAGACTATGTTCATGGTGTAAAGTGTCTAGGTTCATACTGTAATATTCATGAAACATTCTAGGTATAAAACTTTCTCATTCAAATATCTTGTCTAAAATTTTTGTGTTCACTACTGCAAAAATCTATTTGTTCTTCGACATAATAAATTTTATCATTTTACTTCTGCCAGATACAAATCAACTAGATGTGAAATTTTGAGCACTGCTGTAGAATTCGTGCTTCAGCTTTGCCAAGATAGTGTACGTTTATTGTGTGATTATAACTAAACTCACTTGTGCTTTCTTCCCACCAGCAAGAAAGCGTTGAATCTGAAGTCCTCTGCTGAGAGAATGTTGGATAGTGAGACAAAATTTCTTCCAAAAAATATTTCCCGAATATTATTCTTCACACCAAACACATCCTTTTTTTTTTGGGCGGGATAATGTATAAAATTCCTCTTAAACTTGACTTGATTTACAACTTAACTTATGTTGTGGTTGTTTTGTTCACGTAACCTTTTTTTGTTTCGATTACATTGTGTCATGTGGCAGAGTGGTTTCACCTCCTTGTTAGCTAGTTGGAACAAAAAAAAAAAATTAAAAACAGGGATATTATAGTATAACATGGCCACATAAACTTGATCTTAAGTTGATATTTGTTCTTTTTGGTTCGATTATACATGAGAGAAACATAAAAAATTTAACATTAACTATTTTAGAGCCTGTTTGGATTAGCTTGTTTTAAGTGCTTTTAAGCCAAAATAGTTTTCAAGCTATTTTGTAATGTTTGAATAAAGTAAAAAAGTGCTTTTAAACACTTATTGTTAAGCTAAAATGATAAAAACAAGCCAAAATCTAAAAGCTAAAATTCCGAACTTATAGCTTAAAAGCTATTTTGGCTTAAAAGTCACTTGAATCAAGTCCATCCAAATGGACTCTTAGTCGTTTTGCTAAACTAAGACCACAACCATTATGGACATATAGGAGATCTTAACTTTCAATTATCAAACACCTCAACCAAGCGAACCAACAAACTACTCAAACTAGGACTTCTTAACTGCATCTTCTTTATGCATCAGTACATGTTATTATCCACTGACAAATGAACAGTCATTGTAATTTGACCTGTTACTACTGATCATGCACCATGTTTCTTAGATTACCAACTTTTAGAGTAACGTCTAATCGTCTATCTAACTGACACTATTGCACAGAAACAGTTACAGCATCAAAAGAAAAGAACAAACTCTTGAATTCTCATTTATCTTAAATATAAACCAAAAAAATATTGCATATATGAGCAATTATTTGCATTTATAACAAAGGAGTATACATCTTGTGCTGTAGTATTCTGAAACTATAATATGCTCAAAAATATTATGCTCTACAATGTGTCCTGGACCAAGGAGCAGAAGGCTTGATGTAGAATTTTGAACAATGGTGTGGAAGTCATACTTCTGCTTTGCCAAAGATACAGAACACGTTTGGTGTGTGATTGATAATTAAGCTCACTTGTGCTTCTTCCCACCAGCAAGAATACGTTGAATCTGAAGCCCTCTGCTGAAAGCCTGGTTGAAAAGCAGCCTTGTCTGAAACTCGGAGACAAATGGGAACCAAGCAAGAACAGCCACAGGTGCAAAGATCACGAGCCCCATTAGGTACTCGTATCCTCTGGCTAGAGCCTTCACAGATCCCCACATTCCTATGCCCTTCACTACTGGCCTACATGCCTGTGCTATCTGCAGGGCACACGATAAGACTTCAGACACACACACACACACTCTTCTTTAGTGTTCTATATATCAAAGGCAGCAGGTAATTGTGTGCTTCAAATGCAATGAAATTGTCAAAATTGTAAAGAATCTCTTTCACTGACACAGCCTCAATTCCACTACCATTAGTAGCAATAATGCTGAGACAAAAACCTCTCAGTGAATAACATTGAAGATAAGAAATAGTCACCTGAAGAAGAGCCCATCCAGTTGGCAAGAAGGCCAATAAGCTGGCAAAAATGTCTCCAACAGTAAGGCTTAGGAATTTGAACAGCACAACAAGTGTGACTATGAAGCCAATGAACAGGAACAACTTCAGAAGCCTGAACATCAGCTGGAAATCAGCACTGAACTTCTTCCTACCCATGGACACGATCTGCAGATAGAAAGTACAGTTTCAGAATTTGCTACAGAAAGACAAAATTTATGTGACGAGAATTTAGAGTATCTTTCCAAAGAATGGGTTCATAATGCAAGAAAGGTCCGAATGCTGACCTTCAAGACGACCATGACGAACACAATGACCAACCAGGACAAACCATAAACCTGCAATCGTATCGAGAAGAGGATTATCATATAAGTGGGTGCCAATACATTCCAGATATTGTATTGAAAGCTGAAAATTCATGGGAGATCTATTCTCAAGAGAGTTCTAGATGTACTTACAATGATACCCTTATCATTATTGGTCACATTTAGCTGATAAACAATTCCATACTGGAAAAGTAAGAAGCGCAGAGCAAGAAGAATTTCACAGAAGCGGCCAATCAAACCAGAATACTGCAGATGCTCTTGCTCCTCATCCCACCAAGACTCCCAACTCTTGGTTGCCGGAACACCAATACCACCATGATTGCTGATCCACTTGGCCCAATCCTCCCAATCGTCCACTATCTTTTGCCATTCAAAGCCTGAAGGATTAAAGAGGAAAGGAGCAAACAGCCATGAAACAACAAGGAACCACATTGAGCCACTGAGAAGCAAGAAAGCTACAGAATCAGTAACAGCTGTGCCATAAATTTGATAAGCTACGAGCAAAATCAAAATTTCCAGTGCTTTGGTGAAATGGCTCCTTGAGTACATTCTGTAGTTCTCAGCAAACTTTTCGTGTCTGACGACAAAACCACGCCCAGTTGCTCTGTATTTCGCTCCACCATGTAAAATCGTGCGGCCAAAGTAATGGAGCTTTGTTCCAAGAGAGAATGTAAAGAAGACAGCAGCCAACTGCAGGTTCATGATGATGATATCACCTGCAGCAGTTCTGAAGCCTCTTTCCAGCCCAATCTCCATAACCATTGGCAGGGCCATTAATAAACCAAGTTGAACAACAGATTGTGAGGCCATTGCAGCTTTGAGAGCATCATCACCCTTGGATCTTGCAACTTTGACAATGGACTGTTCCAATCCACTCAATGCAAGGTAGAGTTTACCATATAAAAATGCATAAACTGTGAGGACAACCAGCTGCGAGGAATAAATAAAATCATATCATAAGTATATCTTCCTTTACATCATCTCGCAGAAGCAAAAGTGATTGCCGCACATGCTTCAAAATGGAAGTAATTGCAATGTATTATGATTTTGAAGTCATGTAGCCGATACCAGCTGAGATAAAACTTTGTAGATTAATGACATCAAATGTTACAGGACTTACCATTGAGCTGATATAAAATCCAGTAGTTGTGAAATAACAGGACAGCATACGGAAAAAGTCAAAGCGATGCCCTAATCTGTACAGATCACGGCTAAGGGTCTGCTCTCCATTACCACATGCCACTTTTGCCTCAAAGAGAGAGATTTGGTTCAGACCAACATCTCGTCCCTTTCCAACTTGAATGTATTCATGGTGAGTAACATTTCCACGTCGCAATGTCGAGTTGAAGCCTACAGAGCCAAACTTTGTGAGACATAAGGTGATCTTTTTATGCATCAACAAACATATTTCTGAAAATTACCTGCAAATATGTCCTCACTAAGATTGATACCCCTTGAAGCTTTGCTAATGCCACCGCGAGTGATGTGGAAAATTCTGTCAAATACATCTGGATGTCCATAGTGGAAGCGGACCCTAAAATCATCAAAGTAGAATATAAAAATCTCATGGCCTTGTCAGAAGTCAGAAAATAGCATAAATTTAATTATTTAGATATAAACCAAGCGAACCCTTAACCACAAGCAAACCAGCTAAAGTAAGTCCCCACTGCTCCTGACTTACGTTTCTAACAGAAGAAAACTGTGCATTTGTCCAGGAAAGGATCTTACTCTATATCACATAAACAATCCAGTATACTAAGTTTCTTCCTCTCCATTTGGAGAAAGAGAAAGCTACTTACACTATGTTTAGTTCTTAGAAGGTTAAGGGAAGGGAAAATAATGAGAAACTAACTGTTTCCTTCCCTTAGATATTGGTGAATTACTTCCAGTTGTGTGTTACAATTAGAAAGGAAGTAAAACAGATATACTTCCTCTTTCTGTCCAGTTTGGATAGATTAGAAAGCTGACCTGCAGATTATCCAATTCGTCCATTTTTACTTGACATATTTATTTACTTCTCTGCCAAATAAGGGAAATGATCTGTATCCCTACACTTTTACATCTAATCGCCCAACTCCTCCTCTTTTCACCCAATCACACATAGCTTTAGTTATTCAAGTCGTGACATAATGGCAGTCTTCAGCAAAAGAAGAATAAAAGTTGAACAGCACTACAGCAAATGTTTTTGCCAAAAGTTGATGCATTGATATGGGAATATAGGACTGTCAGTTGAGTAATTTAATTCATCAAGGAACCGAAGAACATACTTCAAGGGCCTTGCAAGAACTCTCTGACCAATGGTGACAAAACTTGTCTCTTGATTAGACATAAACCAAGCCAAAGAAGAAACACTGCAATTTGGAAGATGTGATGCCTTGTTAGACATGTCAAAACCTGGATTTAAAGAAACTAAGCAGGTTCTATAAGAAATGATTATGCAACCTTCCAGTGAAGATATGCTCACGAACACCCAATATTGTAGGTGGACGAACTCCATGATCTTCGTTAAACTCCTCAAGAAGGTTACGCATCTTTAAAGCTTCCTCCAAGTAATTGTCCTGCAAGAGAAAGCATTAAGTGACTATTTTCTGATTACTTACCAGTAAGTATTTCAACTCAGTCTAACTTCACCTGATTCATGTCAATTGTTTGAAGAGCTTCCCCGCGAGAGAAGATAATTGCATGATTCTGATTTTCAGGCTTTCCTTCTCCTATCTTTGCTGCACCAGGCAACTTTATACGGTATATTTCCTTCAAACAGAGATCATAGAAGAAATCAGGCCTTGTAGTGCACAGAATAAATTACAATCAATTTTTATGATAAAAAACAATGATAACCTGATCAAGATTATCAACTGCTTTCACCAACACTGAATAGTAAACCTTCTGAGATTTTCCACCTTCCCGTTCTTCGACTTCATCAATATATGCTACACGGAGAGAGGGGTTGCTGCAAGGGTAAAGGAGAAAGCAGTTTTCAACAGTAAATTATTTTCGAGAATAAGTGAATTCAACTCTTTGTAGTTTTTCTTGTCTATTTGGAAAAATAAAAACTTACTTGACCATCAAGTTCAGAATATCAGTTGCACGCCGGTCTCCATTTCGCTTCTGATTTCCATAATTCTGGCAGGTAGCGACATAAGTGAATTTCATGTCAGCCACAGCTTCTAATTGAGCATACAATGATCTTTGACTTTTCTTATCCTCCTCAGATGGTACTGTAACAGCTTTGTATCCTTCAAGAATCTCTGCATATAAATAGTCAAAATGCAGTGAGTTTCCAGAAAGGAATTTAAAACTTGGTGCCCTATTTCAAGCACCTAGAAAGTATTGGTAAAACAGACTAAGCATAAAAACCTGTTAGGTATTCAACAGTATATTTTTCTTGTTGCATCATATAAATACTCGCTACAATCTTAGATATAACAGAGTGAGAGTCTTAGAATGAAAAAGTTCTTTTGCATTCCTTCAATTATAGCTCTTGTTACAATGTAACAGGACGAGCTGCCAGAAGAAATTCTGATTTATGAAAAAATTAAGGGATACTTGACATGTAAGACTAGTACAGAACAGGGAATTTATTAGTGTTTGCATGAAAAGTATACAGAGTTTTTCCACCTTAAAGGAACCTTAAATCCATAAGAACTCCGAGCTCTGAGACCACACATGTATTAGAAGGTATATACATGTACAGGTAATTTTTGTGGGTCCTACTGTTGATTCAAATGGCTACTTGTAGAACATAGCTCGCCTGAGTAGACTTCAACTACCAATTATATCGAGCACATATCATTTGGAAAGGAAAATATTTAGAGCAGATAACAACTATTTCTTACTAAAGAGATTTTTGCAAATCTAGCTCATTATTTCTTTTATTAACAAGAACAGTCGAGGTTCTTAGCCTAAAGATAAAATCTCTTTACAGGAAAGTGGCTTTAAGAATATTATGGTTTACCTCCTTCTGAAGCCATGTCGAGAAATGCTTGAAGCTTCAAAGCTCTCCTGTAGTACATCATTCCTCTAACTGAAAAGAATATACAGTAACAATAAACAATCAATAGGAAACTGTTAAGTCAAAAAGAATGTGATAAGAAAAAGTCTTTGAAGGTGCCTGTTCTGCAAAGAGTCTGTCCCCTTAAGGAAGCCCAATGACGTAGCTGCAAGATGTTTTCATCATTTTCCCAGACCTCTGATTCCTTTTTACACCCAAGACGTTCCATGAAGTTATTCCATTCATCTAGAAGGAAATAAAGCAGTGTCAAATAGACAAGAAAATATACCACTGAAGTAGGAGAGGGACATCATATTGAAAGAAAGTTCGTCTTCAAGTAGTTGATTATGAAACCTGGATAAATTTTTTGGAGGTAGTAAATGATTGATACACCGTCTTCATTTTCCATCTCAAGATCACCCTTTGAGTAGACAGTTTCCTCACTGTAGTATGGGGTCATGACACTGCACATTAAAGCATATAATTGAACTTCTGAATTTTGGACGATAGTACAATGGATCAAGGCGCTTTCACAATTGACAAATGAGATATTTTGAATCTTTTGAATATTAATCATCAAAACATCCGTTGGTATTTTTTCCACTATCCACATATTAATAGCGTATTTTCATGACTACAATGTTGCTTGCTAACTTCATATCATTGAATGTAGACTGAATAGAAACCTTATGCTCACTCCAAATATTAAATACATGTCATAGGATAGTCAAATTCTCAAAGGAGAACCTCAAATTATTGGACAATCGATCTATAAACATGAAGATGTATGCCTTCGTGGATTATGAGCAGTACCTGAATGAAAGCATTTTGCGCACTCGAGGTGCACGTGGCATTTCCATGAACAATGAATTTGTGAAAAAGTGAACCCTTCTGCGTGCCTCAAGGTTTGTGGGAACTTCAACTGCTGATTCTCTTACAGTTAAGAGAAGATAAAGACGCCGAATCTGAGAAATAAATCAAGATGATGTTTCTTTTTCTATTTATCCATTAATTAAAGACAATCATCTGATCATACACATATCAAAAGACCTGTTCTTCCCACTGTGCTGTCACTGGAGGAGGGAATGCAATAGCTGTTCGCGAGTCAGTATTAGCAAAGAGTTGTTTCCCTGAATCCCTTCCATTATGACCAAGTTCTACTAGTTCCCTGAAATAATTTACAGACCATAAAAAAATATCAAATTGAATATCTTAAATAACACTATTGATACGTATCTATTTATCAAAAATATTCATCCTAAAATGCGCAGAATTCACCAACCCGATTTCATTCACCATCATGTCTCGGGTCACTATTTCTAACATATCCTGCAGTGCTATGACAACGTTGTTCCTTTTAGATGGATCTCCATCTCTCTGCAACAAGAAAGAAAGTGAAATATCTAGCATATGAAGTTCCACTGCTACAGAGACACCGGTCAGCGAATTACTTACCAGTATCTCAAGTAGGTCAACAAATTTCTTGCAAAGGTTTTGCAAAGGACCTGTTCTGAAATTCGCAAGGAAAGTGCTCTTTGATATGCTGTTTTCAACCTCTTTTATGATGATTCCTATGATCCTGGACACACAAATTAGACATATTAAAAGATATGCATCTAATGAAGAAGTATTAATTGTCAATTGATGCAAAAATCAGAAGGATCACAGTAAACAGCAGAAATAATGCATGAAGGTTGCAAACAACATTTAGATATGTTGCATCACCGCATTATATAAAGTGGCAAATATGAGCATCCCAGAGGTACCAAAACAATGGTCAGATAAAAAATGTTGAATGGAAGAAAAGTTAGTTGGAGGGAATGCAACTTATCTTTCAAAGACATAAAACACAAGTTAAACCGGACAGTTTACAGGATAAAAAGAAAAATTCGATAAATGACAGAAGAATTAGAACTCACATTAGGACCTAAATGAAGTGAAAAATGTAAATAAAAAGGGACTATTGTTATGAAATAAAAGTACCAAGTGAGCTCTTAATACAACAGTGTTATCACTGTATCTAAAAACCAAGCATCACGACATACTACAGCTAGAGAAAGTGTTGTTTGGCTTAATGAACAAAAGAAGGAGTTAGGAGAGAGGAAAGAAACAATTCCAAATGATCCTGATGGATATTCAGGAATATGCTTAATACTTGAACTAAGATGCATGCTGTCGTGAATTTGAATGATGACAAAGCTAAAATAATGATTCTCAGAGCTATGAATCAGCTGAATAAGCAACCTTTTCTCAGTTTCTCCAACAACCAGGGCATTAAGAACAAGTTTAAAAGATTCATAACATTCGATGACAGCACACTTCATGTATTCATCCACACATATGCGCTTCCAAAGGTCAGCATCTCTAGAACGAAATTGTGAAGCCATGTCCAATGCAATTGGTATCTGCAAAGGAATACGTCAATCCATGTAGAAGAAATTAAAACAGAGGTGGCACCAGCCGACAGTCTTTACCTTGCTAGCAAGCAAAAAGGGTGGCCATTGAATAACTTTCAGACTAGGGTCCGAGGAATAAGGAACAAGTAATAGGTCCATCTCCCTGAAATAATGTGCACACAGTTCAATTCTCAATGTAAGAAGAACAACCAACTAGAAAACAAAAAGATGAGTTAAGGGACTTTTCCTATCACTTATAAGATCTTCTTCACGGAAACTGCATATAAATTCATTCCATAGCTGAGCGAATTTTGCAGCTTCACTTCTCTTACTGGGTGAAACCTAGACATCCAAAAAGAATGTGTTTAATAAGACTTCCATATTTTCCAAGTCTTTGGGCAATCTATTTATCTTCATGGAAGAAGAATTAAAAGCATAACACACGTTAATGGTGAGGAAAGAGAAACCTCATTAAAACTCTTGGAGAGTGAAAATCCCTTTTTGTCAGTTTTGTCAGAAGGCACCAAGTAAGAGTTGAATGCACCAGGCAGAGACTGAAATCTTGACCTTAACATGTCAAGAGTTCGTATCTGTGTAAAGGAAAAGCAACAACAAGAGCAGAAACATATATTAATAAAGATTAGCAACCTCAACAAAGTAAATGACAATTTTATAAGATGAAAGTCTAGCTTTACAGGAAAGAATAAAGTTGCCTCAGGCCTAAAATAACTCAACCCATACCTGATTATTTGATGCAGCAGAACCCACAAGTGACAATTCGAGAGATATAACCACAGTTTTTCTACCGGAAAAGGAACTACTACTTTCAACTTTTTTATTATAGATGGATAATTAGTTGCAACAATAATTATAGCGATGAAGTTCAATGACTTCCTAACCAGCCTTCATGTTTTTTTTTTGTCAATACAGCCTTTATCACTGTCCACAAACATTTAAGTTTGGCCTAAATCTCGTCGCTGTACATAAAAGAAGATACACTTCAGATATGCCTTCTGCAATCTACTGATGATCACTCATCCGAATGCTCTATAACAACCTTCTTAATCTTGGAATATTTCCCGAATGAAAAGAAGTACATTGAATAAATAGGTTAACAAATAATTTAAGGTTGTCCCAGTTTCAACAATGCTCACTTCTGTTACCCCAAACCTGATGTTGGACTGCAGTCAGGAGATTAAATTTCTGCAGCACACATAGGTTTCCAACTTCTAATATTTGCCAAGGACCATCACCACTATGCAGTGCTCTACCCCAGATATCACAATGACTAATAATGAGCAGCAATAATCAAGTTATCTCTAAACTAAATTCCACTAAGATCCATCGAAAGTGACCAGACATTAAGTATTAGCCATACAAAATAGACAGAAAAATAAATGTCAATCAAGATACATTCTGAAAGTCATTACCTCACCAAGACGATCAAAGGCCCCTATAACACCACCGCACAAAGTTGAGAAAATAGCATACCAAATTTGAGCATCCATAAAGTAAACCTGTATAAATTTGGATACAATATTTACTAGCAAGAAATAAACATGAAACATGTAAAAATGAAAACAAAAGCAAGATATACCATGATAACTGGTGCCCACAGGGAAAGCACAGCCCCATAGTTGTTCCTAGCTGTATGGATAGGATATATTCATAAGCATCAATTCGAAGTTACTGAATGTGAAAAAGAGGAAGTGAATTTTGAAATATATACCATCAGGGAAGAACTCATGCCAAGCATACTGAACACGATTGATGTCCATTATCATTTTCGTGGGTTTTATAAGAGGTTTTATCTGGAGTCACATATATACCACAATTAGAAGGCAAACACATCTACCAGTCGTATTCCAAATAAGAGCAACTGAATAGACATCCAATTACCTGAATAAAATAGCTGAAGGCAAATTTTGCACAAAGAAGTAGCACCCAGAAAAGAGTATACCTGATGCAAGAAGTGAAGCAACAATAGAGCAAGTGTAAACATAAATCAGAGGAAGATGGAAGTAAAAGACTTGTTAGCATACTTTATTAGTGCAAATTGACTTTCATGCATTCCCCTCCCAACATAAATTCTTGGCTGCAGAAAAACAAGAAGGAAGACAGTTAAATAATGTTAGCTTTCGAAAATAAAATATTGGCATATACATACAAACTATAAAGTAGTGAGATGAGCGGACAGAACGTATGAGCTGTTATGTCTTATGGAAATAGATAAATCCTATTTATGCAAATGGTAAACCATATGATCCGAGTACAAAGAAATTCACATCAAAGAAATTCATATAAAATTTGAAACATATTAAATTTCACATAGATTCATTCAAGTTGCACCATTGATATCAAAAAAATTTCCCTTTTCTCCAGGATTTAAGTTCTTCCAGGCATCATTTTGAAAAAGCATGGGAGCCGGCAGTATTTCGATTTAAAATTCTGGTAAAATACTGTGTATTATTTCCTCTGTAGAAGATCTTCACGCTTCGTATAGGGACTCAGACCAAAAAGTGATAATATGTTTTATTGGTGGTTAACTAAGGGAAAATACAATAATGTTCAGACATGGTGAAAGAAGAAGCAGAAGAATAGACAGTATTAGTAAAGAATTTGGTTTCAGCTCAAAAGATTGATTAACAGCAGATAGCATGTAAGCTTTCATGACTAACTACAGAGGAGAATAAACTGTTCTTAAGAAACTAAATATGCACTTTTATTGGTCAGAAGGTTTTTTGTTATTACCTGTGACCACCACAGTAGAAACCTTACAACAAGCCAATCCGAGTTCTCAATCCATCGACGGAGCATTGGGAATATAAACAAAACTGCAGTGAGTAAATTGGGTAGTAGGTATACAGCCACAGCCATTAGGTACAAAGGAGGAATGCCCTTCATCTTGTCCAGAAATGTCAGGGAATTTCGAATCTTCGTAAATAGCTCTGAGTTGCTTTCTTGGACATAAAACAGTGGGAGGATGATAGACCATGCAAGGCTGACAATTATCTTCAGAACATTCCTCAGTACATCTGTGAACTTCCATCTATGATAGCCCGGAAAGTTCAGAACAAGGTCCAGGATGCCTAGCATAAAACACAAGGGATGGTTATTTTTCTACTAAACTACTATAAGTTAACATGTAAAATTGGAAATAATAAGAGCAGAAAATTACACAAGATAAAAATGCTATTTCAAAGAAATTCATAAATAATTACGTACTTTGGAGAAAGCGAAGAAACGCTGCTGTGATGAAAATACTGGACAAGTTGTATAAAGAATCCTTCCGAAATATATCCAACACAGAGATATCACTCCACGCAAATATGACCATGGCCTGCAAGAGTACATTACCAAAATGTCCCAAAAATGGAACAAGTACATAGTAAGGAGAAAAGAAACAGTATTTAATAATCTTAAATACAGTGTGAATTTTCCACCTGCAAAGCCAGGAGAAAGAAGGTCCAAAGACGATCAAAGCTTCGGAAGATATGCCAAAATGATCGGGTCTCAACAAAATAGGACTTTCCCATTTTTCCAGGCTTTTTAGTAGAAGCTCCTTTTCCCTGTAGTAACACTCATTAGGTAAACAACTCTTCTGCTGATAGAAGAGGAAACTTCTGATTAAAGTACAAGGCATACTTGTGTGGTGTCACGTGTTGATTTGAAGAAATCACCGTCATCACGCATCGGCCAACCTAAAGAAAAGCAATCTTGCGACCTGAACAACGTATATCGAATCCAGTGCTTACATAAGAAACCATTTGTCATTTTGTTATTCCCATTATAACAGTTAAATTTATTGTTCTAATTAAACTTCAATTTTTTCCCATTATAACAGTTAAATCTTGCAAGTACCAGAAAAATTCATTGAGGTCATCATAATTGCACCAAGTTGAGTATGGTGCTTTTCCATTTTTGCTTTTCTTGGCTTCCTGGAAGGGAAAATCATCGTTAGATCATCTTGAAAAGGAAACTTGAAGTGTAAGAAAATGCAGATATTTGAGACACATTACCTTATCAATCACTCGATAAATGGGAGTAATGACCTTTCGTAGGAAAGATTCATCATCTCCACCGTAAGAAGGCTTGATATTTTCTCCAGTGACAATGCTGACATTTCCAGCTAAGAGGCCATGGAGTTCGTATGCCATCTAAATCAATTATATTCAGAAGTTATTTTCGCATTTAAGGAAGGCTTCCACTGCAGATGTGTGTGACTGTAGGTGTATAGTGTTTTTTGAAATTTATAGACTCAAAGTGGTGGCATAAAAGGAGATTAATGAACCACTCACGTTATGGAAGATGTAACATAGACACTCCGGCATAAAACGAATATTAGCTGCTTCACCCCAGATTAGAAGGTAAAGGCCCATGTAAAGTATTTTTCTCTGTTGCGCTTCTTGTGGGGCTTGAGGAAGCCTAAAAGCAATAAGATTTGTTGCATGAAATGGTACTCATTATTTATGGTTTATACACTTCTAAAACCCTAAAACAGCATAAGCATATGAGAGAGTCCGCTTGAAAGAAAGTATATGTATTTCCAATATCTTACCGTAAACTGTGTTTTTTCCCCAAGTATTTACACCATGTTTTGTAGTTTTTGAACAACTTGTTCATTAGTGCGTCCACAGCTCGATCGTCAAGCTACATGAGAAACAATAGTTTATAAGAATAGATTATTATTTTGTGACTTTCTTGTATACCTTCCTTTCTTGCTATAACAAATCCAGACAGATTAAAAAAATGCATTTACTCTAGAGTTTAGACTAATCAATCAGACAAGACTGATAAGAAGATTAACTAATACGAAGCATGTGGTTAAGAGCTAGACTACAAGGTCTAGTTTACATCCAAGGTAAAATGAATAAGAAATCTTAGGAACACCGATTCAAAATATTGAATATAATGGTGAACAGAAAACACCATAATTTAGCTATATGTGATACATGCCTTGTTAAGTGGCTCAGCCTTGGGAATTAGCCTTATATGAATATTTGCAAGAAGCAAAATCAAATTCTCCCGCTGGTTTCTTACATTATCCCTCTGCAGACAACACAAACGGGTTAACAATTTTCATTCTGACCAAAGACCTGAGTAGAGTTTCAAGCAATTCTAATCTTATTCTTCGAATTAGAAACTATTACCTGAAACCCGAACATGGCCCTTAGCCAATCTAGAACATCCAGTTCCCCTGCTTTTTGCCTTTGTTGTTCAAATGAAGCTGGCCAATTCAAGCCACGTGTATTTGAGAGAGCAGAAACTGCCGCTTTAACCTGGTGAGGAGTTTTAAAGGGAAAGCTAAGAGTCTTTATATACTACTCCAAACTATGTGCCTATTTTTTCTGTCTGCATGTATTTCTGTAGTACCTCTTCAAGTTGCATAATGGACTGCGAGGCCCCAGCAGAATCCAGGGGAAGAATATTATAGGGGGCATATATTTCCTTTTTGGCCTGAACATCATTTGCTGCGGCAATGATCTGTTCAATAATTCATGTCATTCAGCTCTTGCATAGAATCCTCCAGTGAATGCCAGAAAAGTTAAGAAACATTTAAGTGGAACCTTCATAATTGCACAAATTATTTTTTTATATTAGTACTGACCTCAGGAGCAACTTCTTCAACTTTTTCAGACTTGTTAACAGCACAAAGAACTTCAAAAAGCACTCCAGCAGTCTGATATGCTTTGCCAAGCTGAGCTCTGTTTTCAAAAGATTAAAAATCCAAAACAAATTAGTACCAGGCCTCGCAACAAATCTATAAAAAGGATGTTTACGAAACAAAGAAAGCTACAGTTACCTGTCTGCTTGTTCTCCCTTGTTAAGAGACACGACATATTGCTCATAGTATTGCTTGTAAAAGCTCTCAATCTCCCGTGCATCAGTCTTTTTCACCCGAGAAGCAAGACTCGACGCATTGTCCTGAGTGAAACCAATTCCTTTAGCTAAACCCTATACTTAATATAATTGGGAACTACAGGAATCTGCTGGCCGAGACAATTGACGCAACAGAGCCCTACCGGTAATTAATCCTTATAACCCCCCAAAAGTTAAAATACCCAGAGTACAATATGAAAATTTATGCACATTGTCCAAGCATTTGTACACGACTTTGCATGAACCCGTCATTACATTCTGAAAATTTCCATCAAAAAATAGCTGCCTACTATTATTTTCCCCATTAAACTGATGAACTTGTTAAACAACTGAACCGAACCGGTATGATGTCTCTCTTTGCCTCTACGTAATAGAGAAAGTAACATTTCCTAATGTATAACCACTTTATTTTCTCACTCAAGTATGAAACAAAACAATAAAGAGGATATTAAAATAAGAGTTTATCTTATATACACGTGTGTAAAGAAATAATTTTTTAAAAATTCAATAGTACTAGTTAAACTCTTAAAATAAATAAATGGAATCATACTTACACGCTCTAAACGTTGGAAGAGATTGGTTTTAAACTGCCGAACACCACGTCCACTTGAGGTGGGGTCTAATCTATGCGCCTTCTCAAACGCATAGAACCGACCTATAACAACAGAAAAAAATAGAGAAATTAATTGCAGAGATTCGTGTATTTGATAGTATATAGGTTGAATGTAATATAGTAGGTGAAGAGAGACATACAGAGATAGGCGACACGAGGGCGTTCGTTTTGGATTTCTCTAGCGACGCGAAGGATTGGGGCAATGGACTGGAGAGAAGAGGGAACAACCTCGTTGTCGAACACCTCCATAGAGAAGGTAGTGGTGGCGGCGCTGCGTGACGGCCGTCGAGTCAGTGACGACGGCCCCGCTCCACCCGATACCGGTGTTTGGGGATCCATTCCCTCTGCCGGTCTCGCCGGATTCGTCATTTTTTTACTTTTTTTCTCTCCTAAGTCAGTGTTGTCGGTAGCTTAGCTAACTGAATGTAGCTTAGGCTTCGACACCACCGCTCCCTTCCAGCTCCTCCAGCTCCGCTTTTCCTTTCTCCCTCTCTTCCGTTCAATTTCTGTTCAAAATATATACATATACACTCATATAATCATCAATATTCACGATCAAAATTCACTAAAATTAACGCTTATACATCTACATATATGATTAAACACATACACACATTATCTTACATCCAACAATCATGATTGAACACGGATCCACTTAATTCGTCAATAAACACATACATACACGTTGTAGTACGTACATTCACAATCATGCGTTATGCAGATACACTGGATACACACACAGACATGTATATTCAGGTACATATATTAACTTGTTTAACCGACTGAAATTACAATTAAACCTGTATATAATGAAGATCGGCTTTGATCATGATAGTCAAATATATGCATAATGTTTCTCGTAAATACGTAATCTTAATACGACGCATAAACAGACCAAAATTAACATATATACATATACGTCCATATTCATGAATCATGAACACACACACACTCGTACCACAATGATATACTCACAAAAGTTTTTCCTTACATTATCAATCAAGTATATACACAAAAACGCATACGTTTATACAATCGGTGAAGACCGAAACGACAAAGGAAACTTACGAAGCTTGACAATGAAGATAAGAAGCAGCCTCTGGCTGAAAATCACCACATGCACGAGGAGAAAAATAAAAATGGAATTATTAGTTTTAGCTTAATAAATCGGAGCTTATTATAATATACGCACATATGAAATTTCTAGAGAGAGGTGAAATTAAAGGTGGGGAAAAAGAGAGAACAAATGAATGTTAAGGAAAAACGTACCAAGCGGAGGCCAAAAGAAAAAGAAAGAGAGAGAAGTGTCGGGATAGGGGGAGAGGAGGGAATGAAGGGAAGGATTTAAAACGCGATAATCAGTTCAGTTGGATGGGTGGGAGTGGGAAGGAATTAACGGAATACGTGACGGTGTAGCTTCTTTTGCGGGCAGAGACAGTTGTCTATTCTGTTACTAGTTCTGTTACCAGTCTTCAACCGGTGGTGAGTAAAATTTTCAGCTTTCCTTTTACCGGGAAGGGGAAATGTGGAATACAAAGTTTACCGGGTGAAGACCGTGTGAAGACCAAATTTTAAAAACTCTGTAAAAAAAATCCGGATAATGCATAAAATTTTCTCTATAACTTGACTCCATTTACCGTTTGAATTTTGTTTACCATAAACTTTTTTTTGTACTTTTTCATTCCACTTTCACTTACGCTTAAAATAAATTGTATTTTATGATGTAATTGTTCGACTCAAAAGTTATTATACACCTTATGAATACGAAACAACGTACATAAATTATGGGTCAATCATAACAAGTCGTAATAATTCAGAAACCATGTAAAAGAGATAATAATGATAAGTACACCCAATTAGGGTTGGAAGTGTTGACAACTTTTATTGATGATAATGATTTGGTCTAACTCTCCATGAAGATGTCCAAAGCTTTACAATCATGTTGTATTCCTTTATGAGATGGATCTTTCTTTTCTGTTCTCTCTTGTCTCTCTCTCTATTTGGAGAGTTGTTACGAAGAAGAAGAAGAAGAAGAAGCCCCCTTTCTGAAATTCCTTCTCTTGATATTTATAGTGGTGAGCTGCATGAGCTGGCACCCGGCGGTCGTGACCATATTGAGGTTTCGTCTTTAGGAAAACAAATGGGTCGTAGCCTTATTAATCACATCAGGCAGGGATTAGGTACAGTTAATTATGAGTAATCATGCCACTTATTAATCTTGAGTTAACCTAAAAGGTGGTCAGCTTTACCAGTTATCGTGGGGTCGGATTCTGACCCATACAGTTAGTCCCTCCGCTTATCGAGGTCGTTCTTCGTACGAGCTTGATGAGCGGATTTCATCGACTTTAATCTTAAAGACTTGGATAAGGGATGGATCGTTGTGTCTCTGGTCAAGACCGTGTTCTCTATGGCGACGGCCCGAGTTTTGTAGAGTTTTTCAACATCAGTTTTCCGTATAATCAAGTCATTGTGCGATCAAGGTGGGGTACCTCCTCGTCACGAATGCGTATGTTGTTGTTAGCGCAATTGGGGCGAGGTCAAACTTGGTTATGTTATGATCCTTATGTTTGCTCAAGTACGCAATGTCACGACCCAAACCCTGGTCGTGATGGTGCCCAACACAATGCTAGGCAAGCCCGACCATATTATCCCTTAAAACAGCCAGTTATTAATCAAATTAAACTTAAACAGTAAATGATCATATCAGGTGATAAACGAAATGTGAAACATACAAAATACGGTCCCAACCATATCGTGGTGTCACGAGACTGAGCCTCTACAGAATAGCATCCTAATACAACCAAGTCTAGGCAAATAGAAAATCAACAAGATGATAAAGAAGGAGAAAACAAGCTCTGCGGACGCTGGCAGCTACCTCGTAATCTCCGCAAAAGTAGACAAGGATCGGCAGCTAAAATGTCTCAACTGCTCTCGGGTACCTGTGGATCTGCACAGAAAGTGCAGGGGAGTGGGGTGAGTATATTTCAACTCGGTGAGTAACAATAATAAATAATAACTGAAGGTAAGAACTCCTGTGTTATCACTTAGCAGTTCTAAGGCAACCCTCACAGGTACGTCATCACTATAGAAATACTCAAATCTCCAACCCACGTTTATCTCTACAAGATTCTACACTGATCCAACCCTCACTCGTACCCCTAAGGTGTACGGCCATCTCAACATATAAAGACATATACATATGTCTATAATGTATAAGTATTTA
This sequence comes from Nicotiana noctiflora, assembly GCA_032618575.1. Taxonomy (NCBI): domain Eukaryota; kingdom Viridiplantae; phylum Streptophyta; class Magnoliopsida; order Solanales; family Solanaceae; genus Nicotiana; species Nicotiana noctiflora. The sequence goes on from JASVEL010010281.1 coordinate 37,329, forward strand.
AGTAGATAATAGGATATTATTAAGTATAATGCTGCGGCGTGCAGCCCGCTCCAATACATATATCGCTGCGGCGCGCAGCCGCTCCATTTTACGTCGACGGCGCTCACTGGGGGTGTATACAGACTTCGGAGGGGCTCCCTAGGCCCAAGCACTATTATACTGCGGCGTGCAGTCCGATCCACACATGTATTACTGCAGCGTGCAGTCCGATCCAATACATATTTATATATATATATTTATACTGCTGCGGCGTGCAGCCCGATCCCATAATATACACCAGTGCTCACTGAGAATGTGTGCAGACTCAGACTCCGAAGGGGCTCCTACAGCCCAAGCGCAATAATACTGCGGCGTGCAGTCCGTCCCACATGTATATTACTGCGGCGTGCAGTCCGATCCAATATATATACTGCTGCGGCGTGCAGCCCGATCCAATATAGGTATATATATATAATACCTCATAATGGGTCCTCGACCCTATCTCAGTCAGTATATACTTGGCCTCTCAGGCCCAATATAATATATCACAGTGGGTCCTTGACCCTGTCTCAGTTAATATAGACTTGGCCTTCCAGGCCCAATGTAACATCTCATAGTGGGTCTTTGACCCTAGATAATCTCTCTCAATGTACACATCTAGTACGGGCTCATATTATGCTATACAGCTAGAGCTTCGGCTGAGTGTATGTTTCCAACATGATATAAGGGTCACCTACCTCTATAGGTTCCCTAATGCTCTACAGATCGGCACAAGGCCCCAAACATGGCTATCAGCCCAATTGCACAGTTATAAACTTATTATCAGTCATAACACACAGTATACTATTAGTCAGGAAGGACTAAGTCCGAACCCCCAATCACAATGTCACCACGCCCGTCATAGAACGCGTATCTCATCTCAATGTAGCACTGTGAAGTGCTAGTACGGGGTTTCAAACCCTCAGTATATTATTTACTACTACCACTCACCTCGAACCGGTAGAAGCTTCAATCCGCCTTACGCTTTCCTCGCAAATCAACCTCCTCGGTTGCCAAATCTGCCCAAAATCATAGAGAATGCATCAATATATGCTAATTTCACGCAATTCATTCGAAATAACCCAAATTATATCAAAACCCACAAGTTGTCAAAACGCGACTTTTGGTGCGCTTCTCGAAAAATTATAAAAGTTATATATTCGGAATCCTCATCTCGATACGAGTCTAGGCATATAAAATTTACCAAAATCGGACTCCATTTGCCCACTCAAATCGGTGTTTTTCTTTAATTTAGGCCTAGGGCTCAAACCCACCTTTAATCTTCCATTTACAGGGATTTAACCAAGGATTTCATGTTAAAATGATGTAATTAAGCCACAAAACTTACCTCCAACGATAACCCGATGTTCTCCCGGCAATAACTCGCCCAAATCGCCCAATTCGCCTTCAAGAACCGAGCCCCAAATGTTTTGCAACTTATGAAATTTTAACCCTTCTGTTATTTTTAACACAGGCGCGATTTCCGCTTCTGCGGACCAAAATCCGCCTCTGCGAGGCCGCCTCTGCGACCAAAGGGTCGCTTCTGCGAAAACACTCCTAGCCGCCCAGCTCCGCTTCTGCGGCCCAGGTCTCGCTCCTGCGAGACCGCTCCTGCGAATCTCCTTCCGCTCCTGCGAGCCTTACCGCTGCTGCGCATCAAAGTCCGCTCCTGCGGACTCGCTTAGGCGACAAGTCTTCCGCTTCTGCGGATCCTCCCATAACGAGCCCAAACCGCTTCTGCGGTCTTTCCTTCCGCACCTGCGGTGCCGTCCTTGCGGACCAGGATCCGCCCCAGCGGACCCCAGCGCTTCTGCGCTCGTTTTCCGCTCCTGCGGGCTCGCTCCTGCGCCCCCAATTCCGCAGGAGCGAAAACCACAGAACCAGAACTCTTCAAACCTGCAATTTCCATGTTTTTCTCCCGATTAACCATCCGAAAACACCCCGAGGCCCCCGGGACCTCATCCAAACACACCAACACATCTTAATACCTTATTCAAACTTGTTCCAATCCTCAAAACACGTCTAATAACATCAAAACCCATAATTCACATCGAATTCAAGCCTAAATTCCTTAAAACATTCCGAATTACACAATCAATCAAAAACCCGACTAAACGACGTCCGAATGACCTGAAATTTTGTGGACATATCCAAAATCACCTAACGGAGCTACTGTAACTGTCGGAATTCCATTCCGACCCTCGGATCAAAATCTCACCTACCGTTCGGATTTTTCCAAAATTCAACTTTAGCCAATTCAAGCCTATTTCTACACCGGGCCTCCAAATTCAATTCCGATCGCTCCCCTAAGTCACAATTCACCTCTCGGAACTAACCGAATTATCAGAATTCAATTCCGAGCTCTCTAACTAAATAGTCAACTCCGGGTTGACTTTCCTTATTCAAGCTTCCTTCAAAAAGGCTATATGCCTCATTTCCAATTTAATTCACTTCTAACTCCCCCAATAGACTCTAACACTGATATAAAAGCATGAATTATGTAATTACAACACAAATGGGTGGTAATTCCCGTGACGACGGGCCGGGTCGTCACATTCTCCCCTCTTAAGCAAACGCTCGTCCTCGAGCGGGTCAAGAAACATACCTGAAGTCTCAAATAGCTGAGGGTATCTGCTCCGCATCTCCTGCTCAACCTCCCAAGTAGCCTCCTCCACGGGTCGACCTCTCCACTGAACCTTAACTGATGCAATCTCCTTCGACCTCAACTTCCTTACTTGGCGACCCAAAATAGCAATAGGCTCCACATCATAGGATAGATCACCATCAAGCTGAATGGTACCTGAAGTCTAATACATGAGACGGATCCCCAATGTACTTTCGGAGCATAGACACATGGAATACTGGATGAACGCTGGATAAGTTGGGTGGCAAGGCTAATTCATATGCCACCTCTCCAACTCTCCTGAGTATCTCAAAAGGACCAATATATCTGGGACTCAACTTCCCTTTCTTCCCGAACCTCATGACACCCTTCATGGGTGAAACCTTCAACAATACTCTGTCACCAACCATGAAAGACAACTCTCGAACCCTACGGTCCGCATAACTCTTCTGGCGAGACTGTGCTGTGCGAAGCCTCTCCTGGATCAACTTTGCTCTATCCAGAGCATCCTAAACTAACTCAGTCCCTATCAATCTATCCTCACCAGGCTCAAACCATCCGATGGGAGATCTACACCGTCTGCCATACAATGCCTCGTACGGGGCCATCTGAATACTCGACTGGTAGCTGTTGTTGTAGGCAAACTCGGCAAGTGGCAAAAACTCATCCCATGAACCACCAAAGTCAATCACACATGCCCGCAACATATCCTCCAGGATCTGAATAGTGCGCTCAGACTGTCCGTCTATCTAGGGGTGAAATGCGGTGCTCAACTCAACCCGCGTACCCATCTCTCGCTGAAATGCTCTCCAAAACTGAGAAGTGAACTGAGTGCCTCTGTCAGATATAATAGACACTGGGACCCCATGCAACCCGACAATCTCCCGAATAAAGATCGCTGCCAACCGCTCCGATGAGTAAGTAGTACTAACTGGGATGAAATGTGCGGACTTAGTCAGTCGATCAATAATCACCCATACAGAATCAAACTTCCTCGCTGTCCGAGGAAGCCCAGTAACAAAATCCATGGTAATCCTCTCCCATTTCCACTCGGGAATAACCATACGCTGAAGAACACCGCCCGGTCTCTGATGCTCATATTTGACCTGCTGGCAATTGAGGCACTTAGCTACATGCCTAACAATATCCATCTTCATTCTCCTCCACCAGTAGTGTTGTCTCAAGTCTTGGTGTCACACCTCCCTTTTTACTACCCCGCACATGCGTAAGGTGTATAAATACACTTGTAGGGTATACCCCGACGCTCAATTACCCGAGACGGATAATATAACATAAGGGAAGGAGTTTTTCCAATTTAAGGACAATCGGTTCGGGATATATTTAGAGATTATTCAGAGTCGCCACTTGGGAATGACAATGGTGTCCCAAGTCACCGGTTAATCCCGAATCCGAGGAATTTTGACTCTTTGAAATGTCTGCGAAGCAGAGGTCCGGATAAGGAACTCTGTTAACCCGGGAGAAGGTGTTAGGCACTCCCGGATTCCGTGGTTTTAGCACGGTCGCTCCATTGTCGTTTTTGACTTTTGTTTGACTCAGTTATAGATTTTAACAACATAATGTGTTTCTGCGTTAAATATTATTTTTTAGGAATTTGCGACATCGCGGAAACACGCCTCGAGTCATACCGCAACCAATACGCCTATGACTTTTGGAGTATTTCGGCTTTGCCAAGATTTGGATTTGAGTCGCACCAAGTGCACACTCGTTCATAGGAAGGTATATTAAAATCGTGCCCTAAAGTAACGTCTATCGGCTTTTGAATCTTTTGGGAGAAGCTATGGAATTAGCTATTAGCTTTCCCGAATCTATTTTTGTGTTATATCATCACTAAATGGGGCCCCGGTGTTATTCGGGCGAGGCTCGTCCCAATTTTCATTAAAGGGTACTAATATTTAACTATGTTTTCCTATATTTGTTTTTTCCTCAATCGTATGCTATTACTATAATTATCCAGGCCCGTCGAATTCTTACTATTTATTGGGCCTGGTCTTCTCTTCGGACACGTTCGAACTGCTCAAGTCTTCTGGTACCCAGGCAGTTTTAAGATTCTTGCTTGTTGGCCCAGTAGATTTATAGTTCGGGCCTTCACTGTATAACAGGCCCAAACCAGATTTATGGTAACAATAGTAAATAGACAATAAAGAATACATGATAAAACAGACACTTAAAATTAAGAATGCAATTCAATTGCTTTTATTTATCATATAAGAAAGAAAATCATTGTACAAAATGATCGATATTAACACTAAATTACAACTAATTGCTGAATACATGACTGAATTGTTACTATTCTTTTGTTTCCTGTTAAAGGACCTATGACAACTTTAAGAATCACTTATACTAAGAAATTATAAGGAAAACAGTTTATCCTAGTATGGTATTATCCACATTAGACAAATCAGTTATTTTCTAAGACGGTTTTGGCAATCTAAGACTAAGTGACTTAATGCGATATTCATTATTATGTTATTAATTCTAAGCCAACTTATCCTAGGCAGTGTCAATTGCAAACGGATGACTATTCTTTCTTTGAAACCTGTTGATATCTAAAGACTAATTCAATGATATGATTAGATATTACTATTAATACAAGCCAAGCTTAATCAATGTTACTGAAGCCGTGTTTCAATCTTCATTTGGTTGTTCCATTTTTAAACTTACTTAGATTCTGGTATTGATTAACGAAAACAGATTAACCAAATAAGTTTGTTATTATTAACGCATGCTAGAGAATCGATTAGCTTTTGTTTTAGTGGTTTTTCTTATTTAGCTAAGTGATGATGATCTATGATTATACTACCACTACACTACGACTATTATGCTAGCTATTACATTGTTTCTGTTTGTCTTTGTTCTTCAGCTACTACATTCTACTACAATAAACTATTTACAAACACAATTGAAATACGACTTCACGGCAGCATAGATTCAAATCCAGAACTTCATGTTTATTTCAATCTATCAGCATTACATCTTCGAGTGAAAAGGAAAATGTACCTGAATTAAAGCCAATAAACCGATGAGTTCTAGGGATAGGAAAGTAAGTAACAGCAGTCAACTCAGAGCAATGCAACAGTGATGAAAGAGGCACAGCAACACAGCAACACAAAAGCACAGCAACAATAACACGAGAATAACCCAATAGATGATCGAGCAAAAGACTCAGAAAAACCAGATTAAGACCACAAGCTTTTACACCCGAAATTCCCAGAAATATCTACTGTTAAATTGCTACTTCAATCTCTTCAGCTTTGTATTTAATAAACTCCCACTTAAGTGTATTTTTCAGATTGTTCTACAGTGGAATCCCCTTTTTCAGCCCCTCTTTTGAGATATTTATAGCTAACCTTTTAGGGTTGAATACTTGGGGAGGAAGTAATGGGATTAATCCCACTTCCCCCCTCCTAAAATTACCTATTCTACACTTTAGTCCCATTTTCAGTTACTAAAACCCTTCCAGCATGTGCTGGAAGGTTCTAAAGATTCTCTTTTATGGCCTTTTACTAGTATAACCTTAGGGGTTTGAGATTTTTACTGATTTCCCATTTTTAGGAGACCATTATACCCCTAAATCTCTGCCAAATTGCAGAAATCAGGAGCATAAATGTCCCTATTACCCTCCTAAGTTCTTACTAGTTACTACTTTACCTTTTCAATACCCAATTATGCCCCTAAGAGCACTGCTGATTTACCAGCTATGCCTAGGGCAGATTCTATCTAATTTTGAACCTATTTAACTAATAGCCAGCCCTGGCATTAGTATTTAAGGGCTGGCCATTTATTTTTAAGAACTATTTCAAATTTAGCCAATTTTAAGCTAATTCCAGTCAATCAAGACCCATTTATTCTTAATTAAAGCTAATTGCAGGCATAGCCTGCTTTGTTATTATGCTTAACCTATTTAAAAGTTAGCCAGTCTCAAGTTGAGACTTAGCTTGGGCTATTAAAGCCACATACTGGACAGCTGGGCCCAAAACCTTTACAGGTTTGGCCACTTTGCTATTCAGGGCTCAATATAGAGCCTGGGCTAGTCTGCATTTGCAGACATAGCCCTTTGCACAACCAGCCACTGTTTTAAGGTGGACTGTGTGTTAGGGCTCACAGAATTGGTCAACCCTTTGCAAGGTTGACCATTCTTAGGCCAATTATTAAACCTATAGCCTAATTATGATCATTTTCAGTTTTAGTCCTATTTCAAAACTAACCACTTATAGAACCTAGAACTAACAGCTATAACCAATCCATACAAGCCTTAGCAGTGTTTACACTTAACATGTAACTATTGCAAACTTAGCCATTTTAACATACAATTGCACACATAACCACATAAAGCCAAACAATGTTCATTGATTAATTAAAACTCAGAAAAGGGGTTTGATAGTGTTGAACTTCAACTAATCAACTCACATAACTTAAACTCATGTAGCAACATATCAATTAACATTAATCAGGCATAGTCACAATCATTTCATGCTAGATGGCATACTGGAAAATTAAACCTTCACAAAACAGTCAACAGATTCAACTGGTCATAAACCCAATGGACTTTAGCCACATAACATAAGCATGGTAATCAGAATTTACTTTCAAGCACCAACCTTAGCTTGATGTATATATGTGAAAAGTGAGGATAGGGAACAAGAAAGCCATGAAGAAGCAAAGAACAATATTCCTAATCTAAGCACAAATGCATGACAAATGAGATGAAGATGATGACAAGAATAGCATGGAGAAACAGTGACAAAGAAACAAGAAAAATCAGCCAGGATACTTTAAAGACAACTTAATGTAATGATGAGAAAAGAATGAAGTTAAACTACTATCCAAACTATGCATTCATGACAATGGGAGAAAGTTGGACTGTAAGAACTAAACAGACTATAATATCTACCAGGTGAAGAAACAAAAGGAATTCAAAGTGACTCTTATGACTTAACATGATTGGTGGCAAACAATTGTAAAGATGGACAAGGTGAAAAAGAAGCCTGATTCTTTCATAGATCATTAAAGCGAAAGGCAACAAAAATGGCCACAATAACTTGAACTTAAGATATAGATCAGTAACTCACAACTCAACAATTAAAGTAACAGGGGAAAGATGAAATCTTGAACTTATAGCAGAGAATCATCAAAACAGGACAATCAATAGATAGAAATCCCATTGTTAACAGGCTCAAAAGAAACAGGCAGAGGAACCCTATAATTAATCACTAAAGGAACATGCAAGAGATATAGAACAAAAGAAGACATAATTATATAAGAATCTTATAGCTAACATGCGAAGCACAAACTAAGAATCCACAGGATAGAAAGAAAACATGCTGAGATTGAAAACAGGAGAAACATATATGAAAGCACAGAAACAAAGACAATATGACTAACACGGGATCTCAAAACAGAAGAAATGATCATGATGATAAACAAGCAACAGATATTAACTAAAACAAAGAAGGAGAGGAAATACCTAACATGAGAACATAAACAGAAAAGTCTTAGGCTAACATGTGAAACGACTAATCATAATAGCAGGGTCAACAATTAACATAATCAAACAGCAAACAACTCATGAATGCAAACTTAAAAATCAGAAAGGACAAGAAAACATGCTAAACACAGAAATCATAGAAGTCAGGATCAAAAAACATGCAAGAAAATACAAGCATCCTAATAAGCTAAAAAGAACTAAAGGGTGGGGGACTTAGCTTGCGGGGCCGGTCCCCCGAGCTTCCTATCCCCTTTTTCTTTTCTTTTCTTTAATCCAAGATTCTCCCAGACCTTCAGGCCTCCTTCTTGTTTTCTTTTTTTTCTTTATTCATTTCCAGATTCTTTTTTCTCTTTTTCCTTTTCTGTTTCTTCTTTCAAAGCTTAAAGGCGAAGCCTTTTGAGGTTTGAGTTACAGGGGGTGTTTTAGGAGGTGTAAAAGATGAGGTCTTGATCGGGGTTTGAACTTGGGGTCGCCGGAGTTAGGGTTCCGACGACCTTTCTCGGGATATTCGAAGCGTTCAAGGGACATTCGAGGGTGGAGGCTAGTATGGTTGGGTAGATCTCATGAAAAGGCGTCGAATGGTATTGGTTTCAGGTTGGTTCTCATACTTTGGTGGTCACCGGTGTAACTCCGGTGACCGGAGTTTTGAAGAATGGTGTGTTTTTCTGGGGTTTTTAGGTGTGTTATGGCATGAAGATGAAGGAGAAGAATATGGGAGAGGTTAGAAAGGCCGGCGACCACCGTGGAAGGTGGTGGCCGCCATGGCCGCCTAGGGCTTCTGTGATGAAGACGAGAGAGAGAAGAGAGGGGTCAAGGGGCGGCTAGGGTTTTGAATTGGCAAAAATGATAACCATTCTCGGACATAAGCCTTATATAGGCCATATGTCCGAGATAATCTTGATCGTCCATTGAAGAGAGATCAACGGTCCTGGTTGAGCGTTACTTAAACGCTGCCGTTTTGCTTCTAATGAGACTAAGGTCTCACACCTTTGGATCAAATCACATGAACGGCTGAGATTAAATCTCAGCAATTAATTAAACCAAATAATTCCCTTAATATTCTCGGCCGTTAGATGCACAAAAACGAACGGCCCTGATCAACACGATTAAAAGCCAGGCGGGCCAGGTGACTGGGCTTGGCATATTGGGCTTCTCAGTTAGCCCAATTCTTTATACCTGTATATATATATCTATTTTTTTTGTATTTTCCGGTTTTAATGAATTTTATGCACTTTCTTTTATATTTTTTTTTCTTTTTTTTTTATGAAAAATTATAAATCCTAATCTACTAATTACTCTAATTTTCTAATATTTTTTGCAATTTTTCTGCTATTTTTTCCTTTATTTTCTCCTATTTAAGCTATTTTGCTAATTTTTCTAATTAACTAACTAACAAACTAATTACTACTATTTTTGATTTTTTCTAATTTTTACTTATTCAAACACACAAAAAATATAACCAATTTCAAACAAAGCAATTAATTGCACTCAAAAATATATTTATTTTAATTTTGGAATTATTTGCCTGGTGCAAAAATCACGTGCTCACAGCTGCCCCTCTTTGCTCGGGAACACGAAGAGTTTCAGTGCAAAGATAAGTGAGCAGTAATGAGAGATTTTTGCACATCGGAATATTCCGTGAAAGCATTTTTGAAAACCTTTTGACCGCACCCTGCTTTAGAGGTTGCCTACATATCCTGGGCTAAACAGGAATCAGGTCAGTGTAGTTCGGGAAGGTCTGGCAGTTTTAAAAACTACCAGACTCACTGTTGCATTGACACTGTTGAGACCTGCTGACTTACTCCTTATTACACCGGGGGGGAAAAATGTAAAATGAAGAAGCTATTCTAAGCTATGATCCTACAATTACAATTGTTCCTAATCTAGCTCTTGTTCTTCTTCCCTTTCCGGTGATGCAGAATCTTCCTTTTTTTGTTGATTTTCTTGTTTTTCTTGATGACTTTTTTTTTTTTTTTTTTGATTTTCTTGTTTTCTTGATCCAGAGTTGAACCTGCTCAAAACAAGACAACAAACTACCTCTTTTCTTTTTTTTTTTCTCTTTCTGCCCCAGTGTGGGCTTTTAAATATATAAACCATGATGATGCAGAAAATATTCCCGTATTTGAAGGTGGGCGCCTAACAGCAATTTAAACGTGCAATGCGAATGCAGAAAATATTCCCGAATTTGAAGGTGGGCGCCTAACGGAAATTTAAACGTGCAATGCGAATGCAGAAAATATTCCCGAATTTGAAGGTGGGCGCCTAACATAAATTTAAACGTGCAATGCGAATGCAGAAATGTATTCCCGAATTTGAAGGTGGGTGCCTAACAGAAATTTAAACGTGCAATGCGAATGCAGAAAATATTCCCGAATTTGAAGGTGGGCGCCTAACGGAAATTTAAACGTGCAATGCGAATGCAGAAAATATTCCCGAATTTGAAGGTGGGCGCCTAACAGAAATTTAAACGTGCAATGCGAATGCAGAAAATATTCCCGAATTTGAAGGTGGGCACCTAACAGAAATTTAAACGTGCAATGCGAATGCAGAAAAATATTCCCTCAGTCTGAGGACTGGGGAGTGGATTTTAAAGATATGTTACCTCCTCTTTTTGGTATTTTCTTTTACCAACTTATCTCTTACCTGTGAATTTCTCCACTTATTGGCAGACTTTCTCTTTTTGGTATTTTAAATTTTCTACATTGGTCACATTCACTTTAAAGCGATTAGTGACAATTTGTTCCTGCATGAAACAAAATTTATTAGATATAAACTGCTGGCAACTGGCATCTGCCGTCCCCACTTCTTATTGCTTCCTTTGTTTTTGCTTTTTCATGTTGCATGGCTTTCGACTTCTTGTCCCTTGCAGACTTTTTGTATTTTCTCATTTTTCCATTTTTGTTTGGTTTTCTTTTCTTTGGCCATGTTTGCCAAGCTTCTTTATTCCTTTCCCCAATCTTCCATTCTTTCTGATCCAGTGTTATTTCAACTTCCGTCATCAGGAGCTGGTAGTTAGCTCTCAAAAGGGTAAACAATGAAATGCAGAAAAAAATGAAAGAAAGGTAAGGGTATTTTGGAGAGATGACAAAACTTATCTGGGTATTTGTTGGCTGATTCCGCTGACCATGCCATGTATTTAAACTCTGACCCAGTTCGTTCCAATCATTATTCAGACTCTGAATTGCCTTTAACCCAAACCGATACTCTCTTTTGTTGCTTTTTTTCTTTTCTGATAGTCCCCATGATCGTCTTACGGTGCCTCGAAAGGTTTTCACCAATAAGACTCTCTCATTTATTCTCTCAACCTCACAATCGTCTCACAGTGCCGATTAAGGTTTTCACAAATGAGACTCTCTCATTTTATTTCTCTCAACCTCACAATCGTCTCACGGTGCCGGCTAAGGTTTTCACCGATGAGACTCTCTCATTTTTTATATTTTCTTTTTTTTCATTTTTTCCTTTTGTATTTTGTTTTCTGTACCACGGGTATTTTCCGATACTTCGCTCCTCCTTCGTTGTATTTGTTATCATTTCGGAATTGATCGGAAGGTCTTTCTTTGGACTGTAACGTGGCTTTTGGATGGGTTAAGAAAGAAAGGTATAAAGGCTCAAAATTTCACGAGGGTTCAAAGATATTTACAGCTCTCGGAATTATTAAACATAACTTCTGCCCCGGTTTCAATATGTGGGGAATTTTTGGATTTTTCCTTTATCATGACTGAACCTCAGAGAGGCTGCCTACGTACCCTTTCGGGATCAAGTCAGACGTAGTTCATCCAACTTTAAAAGTTAGATGGATTTCTTTTTGACTTTTTCCCGATTTTTTGTCTTTTTCTTTTTCTCTCTTTTTTTTTTTTATCTTTCATTTTTTTTCTCTTTTTTTTTTTCGATTTTCATTTCATTTTTTCATCACTTTTCTCTTCATTTATCCATCATTTCATTTTCATTCTGGCAATTGTGAACTTATTGCATTAGAGTGATTCCGAGAGAGGGATATGAAAGAATTCATTCATTAAGGCTCAAAGGGGTTAACAATGGATAAAGTGTTTGGATAGAGAATAAAATGCCTTCGTCATTTCAATTCCAAAATCACAACAAAATACAAAACATACAACTGAAAAGGAATCATACATAGTATCTTTTGACTGCATCTGAATTGATAGCAGTCTCTACGCACTTTCCTTCAACATCAGTTAGGTATAATGCTCCATTAGACAACACCCGTGATACCACGAACGGTCCCCGCCAATTCGGTGCAAACTTGCCTTTTGCCTCTGCCCAATGTGGCAAGATACGCCTCAATACCAGTTGTCCGACTTCAAACTTTCGAGGTCGTACCTTCTTATTATATGCTCTGGCCATTCTCCGCTGATACAACTGTCCATGGCAGATCGCGGCCAATCTCTTCTCATCAATCAAATTCAACTGTTCTAATCGGGCCTTTACCCATTCATCGTCATCTATCTCAGATTCGGCTATAATTCGCAATGACGGTATTTCTATTTCTGCGGGTATAACGGCCTCCGTTCCATACACCAGGGTATAAGGTGTGGTTCCGATAGAAGTACGTACCGTCGTGCGATAACCCATGAGAGCAAAGGGTAACTTTTCATGCCACTGCCTGGATCCCTCCACCATTTTCCGAAGAATCTTCTTGATGTTCTTATTTGCTGCTTCTACTGCACCATTCGCCTTTGGCCTGTAGGGTGTGGAATTGCGGTGCGTGATCTTAAACCTTTCACAAACTTCTGCCATGAGATGACTATTTAAATTGGCTCCATTGTCTGTGATAATCACTTTGGGGATTCCAAATCGGCATATGATATTCTCGTGCACAAAATCCACCACTGCTTTCTTCGTCACTGCCTTGAATGTCTTAGCTTCGACCCATTTGGTGAAATAATCAATTGCAACCAGGATAAACCTGTGCCCATTAGAAGCGGCTGGATCTATTGGGCCGATGACATCCATGCCCCAAGCAACAAAGGGCCAAGGTGCTGACATTGTGTGCAACTCATAAGGCGGGGAGTGGATCAGATCCCCATGTACCTGGCATTGATGGCATTTCTTTACATACCTGATACAATCACGCTCCATCGTGAGCCAGTAGTACCCTGCTCTTAGAATCTTCTTTGCTAACACATATCCGCTCATGTGGGGTCCGCATATTCCAGCATGTATTTCAATCATAATTTCATCTGCTTGTTGTGCGTCCACACATCTCAATAAACCCAGATCTGGTGTCCTTTTGTATACCACTCCTCCACTGAAGAAAAATCCATTGGCTAGACGCCTGATGGCTCTCTTTTGGTCTCCTGTGGCTTGCTCCGGGTATTTGCCAACTTTCAAGTATTCTCTAATATCATGATACCACGGCTCTCCATCCGACTCTTCTTCCACAACGAAGCAATAAGCATTCTGATCTCGGACTTGGATCTGGAGCGGATCTATGTATGTCTTGTCCGGATGATGCAACATAGAGGACAATGTGGCCAAAGCATCTGCAATCTCATTGTGCATTCTCGGGATGTGCTTGAATTCTATAGACTGGAATCTTTGAGACAACTCGTGCAAACAATACCGATATGGTATCAATTTCAAATCTCGTGTCTCCCATCCCCCTTGAATTTGGTGTACCAAGAGATCCGAATCCCCCATGACCAAAATCTCTTGAATACCCATGTCAATCGCCATCCTTAATCCCAAGATGCATGCTTCATATTCGGCCATATTGTTGGTACAGAAAAATCGAAGCTGAGCTGTGACGGGATAGTGTTGTCCCGTACTTGAAATGAGTACCGCTCCGATACCAACGCCCCTGCTGTTGACGGCTCCATCAAAGTACATTTTCCATCCTGGCTTTTCCTCTTGCTCCATCTCCTCGACAAGCATTGCCTCTTCATCCGGAAAGTATGTTTTCAGTGGTTCATATTCATCATCCACCGGATTCTCGGCTAAGTGGTCCGCAATAGCTTGTGCCTTCATTGCCGTACGAGTTACGTAAACAATGTCAAATTCTGTGAGCAGAATCTGCCATTTGGCCAGTCTTCCCGTAGGCATGGGCTTTTGAAAGATATACTTGAGAGGATCCAATCGTGATATCAAATACGTAGTGTATGCTGACAAATAATGCTTTAGCTTCTGAGCCACCCAAATCAATGCACAACAAGTCCTTTCCAGTTGGGTATACTTCACCTCATAGGCCGTAAACTTCTTGCTGAGGTAATATATGGCCTGTTCTTTCTTGCCAGTCTCGTCATGTTGACCCAGTACACAACCGAAAGAGTTATCTAGCACCGTCAAATAAAAAATCAAAGGTCGCCCTGGTTCCGGAGGAACTAACACCGGAGGATTAGCCAAATATTCTTTGATCTTGTCAAAGGCTTCCTGACACTCGTCGGTCCACTTCACTGCTGCATCCTTCTTCAGCAACTTGAAAATTGGCTCGCATGTTGATGTCAATTGAGCAATGAACCGACTAATGTAATTCAACCTTCCTAATAGACTCATGACCTCCTTCTTGTTCTTCGGCGGAGGTAGACTTTGAATAGCCTTGATCTTTGATGGATCCAGTTCAATACCTCGCCGGCTCACAATAAACCCTAGCAGTTTCCCTGAAGGCACTCCAAAAGCACACTTCGCCGGATTGAGTTTTAGATTGTACCTCCGGAGCCTTTGGAAAAACTTCCTCAAATCTTTCACGTGATCAGGTTGTTTTCTGGACTTTATGATGACATCGTCCACATATACCTCAATTTCTCTATGCATCATATCATGAAACATAGTGGTCATTGCCCTCATGTAAGTTGCCCCGGCATTCTTCAATCCAAACGGCATTACTCCGTAACAGTACGTTCCCCAAGGTGTAATGAAGGCAGTTTTCTCAGCATCTTCTTTGTCCATCAGGATCTGGTGATAGCCTGCATAACAATCCACAAACGAACCGATCTCATGCTTGGCGCAATTGTCGATCAATATGTGGATGTTTGGCAATGGGAAGTCATCCTTCGGACTGGCTTTGTTGAGGTCTCTATAGTCTACACACACTCTGGTTTTTCCATCTTTCTTTGGGACCGGCACAACATTTGCCAACCAGGTAGGGTATTTTGTAACTCTTATGACCTTTGCCTCAAACTGCTTATTCACCTCTTCCTTTATCTTCACGCTAATGTCCGTTTTGAATTTTCTCAGCTTTTGTTTCACCGGCCGGCATTCAGAGTAAATCGGCAACTTGTGTACCACTAGATTTGTGCTAAGCCCGGGCATGTCATCATAGGACCAGGCAAAGATGTCCTTAAATTCATGTAACAACCTTATCAATTCATCCCTGAGGGGTGCCTCCAAATGTACACTAATTTTTGTTTCTCGGACATCATCTTCGCTCCCCAAGTTTATAGATTCCGTATCACTCAAATTCGGCTTGGGTTTTTCCTCGTATTGTTTCATGTCCTTACTTATTTCCTCCAGGGCTTCCTCATCCTCACATTCTAATTCACTATCTTCCTCGATTTCTTGTATAGTAGCGTGATTGTCAGAACTGGGTCTAGAATCCTTCACGCATGACATGGCTTTGGAATCAACACATGCAAAACTGTACAAAGGGAAAAATAAAGAAAAATAAGGCAAAAGGAAAGAAAAAGGAAAAACTGCATTTCATTAATAAAAGAAACGAACGATGTTCGGGATACATGGTGATTTTTTTTTTCATGAGGGGAATGGGGAAATTATAACAACTTTCGGGGGAACAATAATGAAATTTGAGCTAACTACCAAGACTCCTTCCGGATAAGGAAAGGAGTAGCTTCCCAATTGTTCAATGTGACTCTGGGCCCCACAAATTGCACGTCCATGTTGCTCGTGCCTTCCCCTGCTTCAATCGTATTCACCTCCCAGAACAACTTCTTAAAACCAAGCATTTTTTCATCAAGTTGTGTCTCAATGCATTTTGCTGCAGCAGATGGTTGATGTTTTGTACCAGGCCTGATAAAGATGTCGGATAATTTGGGTATGGGTTTGGGCAAGGTCCAGTTTCTCTTTACTTTAGAGGCTCTTTGGATATCGGCAAAGGTGGGTTTGAACCCTAAGCCGAATGTGCCCTTATTCTCCGGAAGCTGAACTGGTTGAGTGACTCCTTGCAGTGTTTTGCCTAATCCCCTCCCCGGTGTGAATCCATTTTTCAACATTTCTCTGGCCACCATTATAGCAGTTGGTGCCACCATCGGGGTTGGTAACTTTTCTCCTTCAGCAACTTTGTTCACTTCTACAGCATCCGTCACTTGGTAGACCCAAGGACCCCGATCCCCATCAGTACCGTCAAAAGGTGCTACCACATTACAAGCGTTTTCCTCTCCGTGTACAACAATCTCTTGCTGCTCCCATTCAAACTTGACCATCTAGTGTAGAGAAGATGGTACCGCTTTGGCCGCATGAATCCAGGGTCGACCTAACAGCAGGTTATATGATACGGCAACATCAAGCACCATGAACTCCATCGTAAAATCAACGGGACCGATGGTCACTTCCAAAATAATATCCCCCAACGTGTTCTTACCTCCGCCGTCAAACCCTCTCACATTGACATTGTTTCTCCGGATTCTATCCGGGCTAATGTTCAGCTTCCCTAGAGTTGACAGCGGGCAGATGTTCGCGCTCGATCCATTGTCAATCAATACCCTGGTCACGACTGAATCTTCACTCTTTACCGTGAGGTACAATGCTTTGTTGTGTTCAGTTCCTTCCACCGGCAACTCCCTATCAGAGAAGGTGATTCTATTGGACTCGAAAATTTTGCTGGTAATCTTCTCCAAATGACACACTGAAATCTTCTCCGGAACATGAGCCTCATTTAGAATCTTCATAAGAGCCTTCCGGTGCTCTTCTGAATGTATCAACAAAGATAACAAAGAAATCTGGGCCGGGGTCTTTCTTAACTGCTCAACCACTGAGTACTCTTGCGACTTCATTTTCTTAAGAAATTCTTCTGCTTCCTCCTCCGACACTGGCTTCTTCAGTTGACTTTCTTTTACCGTTTTCATCTTTCTCAGTTCCTCTGGAGCAAAACACCTTCCAGATCGTGTGAGTCCATGCGTTTCATTAATTTCTCCAGAAATCTCCTTTCCCTTGTAAACTACTGTTACCTTGTTATAGTTCCAAGGCACAGCCTTTGTATTCACCACTGGCATTTGCACTACTGGTTTTATGATCACTGGCTCTGCACTTGCACCCTTCACAGTCACAGTTGTTTTTGCACCTGGCACTACCACTTTTAGACTTCCCATCACTACTGGCTTTGATTTCTCAATAATTGCTTCCTCTTTCACAATTTCTTTCTCTAACTTGTCACTCGACTTGATCATCATGACGGCTCGAGATGGTTTTTGATTGCCATCATCCTGCACCAGTTCTATCATATTCGTTTCGTGGTGATTCGGCAATGGATTCTGGGTAATGTTTGGGGCCTCGGGAGCCTGCACTTCAATTCTCCTCTCATCGATAAGATCTTGAATGGCATTCTTTAATTGCCAACACTTCTCAGTATCGTGGCCCAATGTTCCTGAACAATATTCACATCTGACAGAAGAATCAAGATTTTTCGGGGGTGGGTTCGGATTTTTCGGTGCGATTGGTCTCAACATCCCCAATTCTTTCAACCTGTGGAAAAGACTGGTATATGACTCTCCGAGAGGAGTGAATGTTCTTCTTGCTTTGTTTCTCCAATCAGCGTCCGGCCTGGGTCTATTCTGGTTTCGGTAAGGTTTAGGGGTTGAGTATGTGTTTTGGGTATGGTACACATTGTGTGGAGCTTGAGCTCTCCACACGTGGGGTGGTGGTGGTGGATAAGCTTGGGTTTGAGGGTGATGGTAATGTGGTACAGTCGGTGGGTATGGTGGTGGTGGTGGGTTGTATGGGCTTGGTGCATTGTAGGGATTTGGCGGGTAAGATGGTGGTGGTGGATTATATGGGGTTGACGGGCTTGATGGGTGTTGGCGGTAAGGTCTGGGTGGGTTATAATGTGGGTTGCGACTCCAGGACCTGCTTTCAATGGTTGATACTTCTTCTTTCTTCTTCTTTCCCATCACTCCTCCACTTCCACTCTGTATAGCTTGATTAGTGGCTTTGATAGCCGAAAAACTCATAATCTTGTTTGTCTTCAAACCCTCTTCTACAAAACTTCCCATTTTCACAACCTCGTTGAAACTTTTTCCAATTGCTGACACTAGATGGCCGTAGTAGGTTGGATCCAAAGCTTGCAGAAAACAATCCACCATCTCTCCCTCTTTCATCGGTGGATCCACTCTAGCGGCCTGTTCCCTCCATCTAAAACCGTATTCTCTAAAGCTCTCTCCTGGCTTTTTCTCCAGCTTGGTAAGGGATAACCTGTCGGGTATGATCTCCAGATTGTACTGAAAATGACTAGCAAAAGCTTGTGCTAAATCATCCCAAACGAACCATCTTGTATGGTCCTGTCGGGTATACCATTCCAGCGCTGATCCACTTAAACTTTGGCTAAAGTACGCCATCAACAATTCATCTCTACCTCCCGCGCCTCTCATCTTACTACAGTATCCTCTTAGATGAGCTACAGGATCCCCGTGTCCGTTGTACATGTCGAACTTGGGCAACTTAAATCCTGCGGGAAGCTGCACCTCAGGGAACAAACACAGGTCTTTGTAGGCTACACTTACTTGCCCTCCCGGCCCTTGCATATTGCGGAAAGCGTTCTCAAGACTCTTCACCTTTCGAGCCATCTCCTCCTGCCCGGCACTAGCTTCTATCATGGGAGCGTGAGACTCGTGTTGTCTGAAAGTAGGCTCCGGGGGTAGTAGTGAGAATCCTGGATATGAAACATTGGTTCGCTAGAGGATTTGTGGATAACAGCGGGCGGAGGTGCCACATATACAGGAGCAACTTGTGGAACCTGAGGTGGTGTTTGCTTGGCTGGAGGTGGTGGCATTTGGGAGGTAGAAGCATAGTAGTGAGGGTAATCGGGGTAGGTGGATGATGAGTTCAGTGTTGGTGGCTCGGGGTTAGGATTGGCTGGAGGGACATATGCAGGGTTAGCAGGGTAGGCTGGTAATGGTTGACCTCTTGACCAAGCCTGGTACATTTCTGCCATCTGCTGTCTTAACTTGTACATTTCTTCTTTCATCCCGGCCACATCCACGATCTCTTCTTCGTGAGCAGGGTCTACAATGGTCTCCTCGATCTCCTGGGATACAGCCTTTGTCATCTTTTTGGATCCGGTGTTGTATGAGTGGGTAGCCAGTATGCCAGTTGCCTAGAAAATCTGGACTCACAAACATCAACACTTGTCAGTTGTTAGCACATGAATAAGATGTAACGACTTTAAAAACAAACACATTTGCTTGAGTCGTTATGCATCATCCCGGCTGCTGCTCACTTCAATCATCTTTTTCTTTTTCCGCTCTTTATTTCCTTTCTTTCTTTTCTTCTTTTCTTTTCTTTTCTCTTTTGCTTTTTCTTTTTTCTTGCTTTTTCTGTTTTCTTGCTCTCTCTTTTTTCTTTCTTTTCTTGCTTTTCCTTCTTTTTTTATTGTCGTTTTCATAATTACGCTCCTATTTATTTGCCTAGCGGATATGAAGGAAATGACATAAAGTAAAAGAATTGGTAACAACACTTTGTCTTTCTCATTGATAATCCAAAACCTTGATTACAAAGCGATGTTTAAGAAAAATAAAAATAAAATAAAATAAAAGACAATGCATGACCTAAGAGTACATTAATGCACCTAGTGCCCGCGAGGCATCGTTCGGCCTTGCCGCGGGCCTATATGCCAAACCCCTTTGAAGCCCATCCAGGTCGGCCATGACTTGTTGTACAAAATACTTCACTGCAGAAACAAAAGTCCTCCGAGTCATATCTTCACAGAGCTGAGTTTTTCGGGTAATGTACTGGGCGATGCGAACAATCTTTTCTCTGATGACCCCTTTTTCTTGCAATAGACGGCTTATTTGCTGGGTGCGAGCATCCATGGTGTGTTGGTTGTCCTTTTGCACCTGTTGTAGCTCCAATTTTAATCTAGCCATGGTCGTGTAGCAATATTCTCTTTCTTCCTCAAGATCTTTAATAATCTTATTGCTCTTGGCCGTGGCTGAGATCATTTTCTTCCTAAGCCGGACTATTTCGGCATCATGCTTGTCTTGCAGTTGTTGAACCAATTTGGCTCTCCTCTCGACATCCTTATCCATTTGCTTCCGAGCCATGACTAACTCTTTCTCCGCTTTATCCAAATCAAAGCTATAGTCATTTACCTTTCGCCGGAGAATCTCAATTAACTTTTCATCCCGGGCCGAGCGAACTGGGGTCTCGGATGCAATTTTCATTTGAGCCATTTGAGCCTTCAATATCTCATTCTCTTTCTTCAACTGCTTCTTCTCCACTTCATCGGATGCCGCTTGTATACCGCTTTCGAAATGAAGATTTCTCAGTTTATCTTCCAACAGACTGATTTTGGCTTTATATTCCTTTTCCTTGGATGCCCATTTCAGATTTTCCTCGGATTGCTCTATCAGGTCTTGCAAGTGAGGTCTCTTTGAAAGACGTTCGTGTTCAACCCCTCGTCGGTACCAGGTGGAGTATCCAGGTGATATCTCCCCTTTTGCTCTATTCGGCACACAAGTATCAATCTTCAAATTTTGGCATTCGTTCCAGATTTGCCGGATTTTTGCTTCCGGGAATTGCCCGTCTGGACCAATCTCCACAGCTTGCACACTGAGATCCCCATCTCTTGGAATAATCTGACACCGACCCAACTGTCGCAGGGCTCTGTATGGGGCATAGGGTTGTATACTCTTCAAACCCATGATCAAAAACGGCGATCCCTCCGTTGGCATGTATATCACCTCGTCAAGAGGTAACCAGTCATACGTCCAATCAATTTGACCGTCAGTTAGTGATCGAAGATACACAATCCAGCCTTGGACTCCCTCGGGCAATTTTACTTCTTTTGTCCTCGCATTGAACTCTTCCAAACATGTCCGATCGGCCGAACCATAGCTCGAGAAGGAAGGGTGGTGGCATAAATGCTCAATTAGCTAGATTTGCAAGATCAAGTTACACCCTTCGAAGAAAGTTGCCCCTGCTTTGCACGCAGTCAGAGCACGATAGATATCCGCAACAATCATCGGGGCCAGAGTACAGTTTTCTTGTACTATCAGTGTGGAAGCTACCCCGGCGACTTTGATATTGATATGTCCATCTTTCCTCGGGAATACAACAACTCCGAGAAATGCCACCAAAAATGCGAACCTCCGGTGTTCTTCCCATTTCGCCCGGTTGGACTTGCAACATAGCTTGTTGGTAGGATCATTGAAACCCCCAACATGTCCAAACCTATTGTAGATGAAGCTTAAAGAACAAAACCCGTCGACCAAATCTTCATTATGAACATTCCGGGCAATTTTCAAAGAGTCAAGGAAGCGATGCACTGTCACCATCCTCGGAGATACCGGGTATTTTCCTTTCAGCGGAACCTCGGTCTTCCCAATATAGAAGGCAACCTCTTCCAAAGTAGGGGTAAGCTCAAAATCTGGGAAATGAAATACGTTGTGTGCCGAATCCCAAAACGAGACCAACGCTCTAATCACATCGCCCCGAGGAACTATTTCGAGTAACCCCGTAAGGCCTTTCAAGTACTTTTTGACCCAGTCTTGGCCATCGGATCCCATGTCCTGCCACCATAACCTCAGCTCCAAAGGGATTTTATTTAGGGAGAATTGTTCATTCATCATCGTGCTCGTCCTGCACATTTATTAAGGTGACTTTATTTAGAAAAGGAAAAATCTTTTTCAATGCAAGTTTTCAATTTTTTTTTTTGAATGAAAGAAAAGGAAAATTTTTTCGAAGTGGCCATTTTTGCAAAAACAGCCTTCCGTTATCCTTTCGGAACATTCGGCCATTTCCAAAAATAGCAATCACCTCGATTATTTGAAAAGAAAATCTTTTTGGTCTTTTTCTAAAAGTGTGGTTGGACCCGTTTAAGGGTTGCCTACGTATCCCACCTATTGGCGAGAATCAAACCTGCGTAGTTCGGTCAGATTATTTGACCAATTATTTCAAAAATGTTCCACCTATTTTTTTCAAATTTTCAAATTTTCCGGATACCTATTTTCTATAAATCATTATTTTCCTCTCTCTCTTTTTTTTTTTTTTCAACAATTTTCCAATCTCGGGATTTTTGCCGGTCCGCATAACGATCAAGGACAATAAAATGCAACACATAGCATGCTCGGTCTTTTCAATACCGGGTCACCTGTCCTAGACGGACCCAACCCCTGTGTTGAGTCCCCTAAGTCAAATATGATGCAAATAATCGTCCTAGACCTATGTTCAAAATCTTACGGTTTCATGGATTGCTAGACCGTGTACCCGAGCGGACAACTCGAATCGAGGAGGGGGCTACGTACCGGTGACCCGCGGAGTCAATCGGCTTTGTAACTTATCCGGCCTCTATTTTTCTTAATTTAGGGTGACTTTTAACAGAAAGGGGAGTCTCAACCAGTAAGCACATCCCCGGGGGAGAAGAGAGAAAGGTTTCCGGCACAATTTTATATATACAATCCAGATAATATTAAAGCGATAAAGCACATAGCATGTTATTCAAATCATATAACGAAGTCAAATAAAAACGCAAACGGCAGTTCTAAGGAGCTCGAGTTCTTAAACCCCGAAATCGATATTCAGGGTTGGTTCCCCAGCAGAGTCGCCAGAGCTGTCACACCTCCCTTTTTACTACCCCGCACATGCGTAAGGTGTATAAATACACTTGTAGGGTATACCCCGACGCTCAATTACCCGAGACGGATAATATAACGTAAGGGAAGGAGTTTTTCCAATTTAAGGACAATCGGTTCGGGATATATTTAGAGATTATTCAGAGTCGCCACTTGGGAATGATAATGGTGTCCCAAGTCACCGGTTAATCCCGAATCCGAGGAATTTTGACTCTTTAAAATGTCTGCGAAGCAAAGATCCGGATAAGGAACTCTGTTAACACGGGAGAAGGTGTTAGGCATTCCCGGGTTCCGTGGTTTTAGCACGGTCGCTCCACTGTCGTTTTTGACTTTTGTTTGACTCAGTTATAGATTTTAACAACATAATGTGTTTTTTGCGTTAAATATTATTTTTTAGGAATTTGCGACATCACGGAAACACGCCTCGAGTCACACCGCAACCAGTACGCCTATGACTTTTGGAGTATTTCGGCTTTGCCAAGATTTGGATTTGAGTCGCACCAAGTGCACACTCGTTCATAGGAAGGTATATTAAAATCGTGCCCTAAAGTAACGTCTATCGGCTTTTGAATTTTTTGGGAGAAGCTATGGAATTAGCTATTAGCTTTCCCGAATCTATTTTTGTGTTATATCATCACTAAATGGGGCCCCGGTGTTATTCGGGCGAGGCTCGTCCTAATTTTCATTAAAGGGTACTAATATTTAACTATGTTTTCCTATATTTGTTTTTTCCTCAATCGTATGCTATTACTATAATTATCCAGGCCCGTCGAATTCTTACTATTTATTGGGCCTGGTCTTCTCTTCGGACACGTTCGAACTGCTCAAGTCTTCTGGTACCCAGGCAGTTTTAAGATTCTTGCTTGTTGGCCCAGTAGATTTATAGTTCGGGCCTTCACTGTATAACAGGCCCAAACCAGATTTATGGTAACAATAGTAAATAGACAATAAAGAATACATGATAAAACAGACACTTAAAATTAAGAATGCAATTCAATTGCTTTTATTTATCATATAAGAAAGAAAATCACTGTACAAAATGATCGATATTAACACTAAATTACAACTAATTGCTGAATACATGACTGAATTGTTACTATTCTTTTGTTTCCTGTTAAAGGACCTATGACAACTTTAAGAATCACTTATACTAAGAAATTATAAGGAAAACAGTTTATCCTAGTATGGTATTATCCACATTAGACAAATCAGTTATTTTCTAAGACGGTTTTGGCAATCTAAGACTAAGTGACTTAATGCGATATTCATTATTATGTTATTAATTCTAAGCCAACTTATCCTAGGCAGTGTCAATTGCAAACGGATGACTATTCTTTCTTTGAAACCTGTTGATATCTAAAGACTAATTCAATGATATGATTAGATATTACTATTAATACAAGCCAAGCTTAATCAATGTTACTGAAGCCGTGTTTCAATCTTCATTTGGTTGTTCCATTTTTAAACTTACTTAGATTCTGGTATTGATTAACGAAAACAGATTAACCAAATAAGTTTGTTATTATTAACGCATGCTAGAGAATCGATTAGCTTTTGTTTTAGTGGTTTTTCTTATTTAGCTAAGTGATGATGATCTATGATTATACTACCACTACACTACGACTATTATGCTAGCTATTACATTGTTTCTGTTTGTCTTTGTTCTTCAGCTACTACATTCTACTACAATAAACTATTTACAAACACAATTGAAATACGACTTCACGGCAGCATAGATTCAAATCCAGAACTTCATGTTTATTTCAATCTATCAGCATTACATCTTCGAGTGAAAAGGAAAATGTACATGAATTAAAGCCAATAAACCGATGAGTTCTAGGGATAGGAAAGTAAGTAACAGCAGTCAACTCAGAGCAATGCAACAGTGATGAAAGAGGCACAGCAACACAGCAACACAAAAGCACAGCAACAATAACACGAGAATAACCCAATAGATGATCGAGCAAAAGACTCAGAAAAACCAGATTAAGACCACAAGCTTTTACACCCGAAATTCCCAGAAATATCTACTGTTAAATTGCTACTTCAATCTCTTCAGCTTTGTATTTAATAAACTCCCACTTAAGTGTATTTTTCAGATTGTTCTACAGTGGAATCCCCCTTTTTTCAGCCCCTTTTTTGAGATATTTATAGCTAACCTTTTAGGGCTGAATACTTGGGGAGGAAGTAATGGGATTAATCCCACTTTTCCCCTCCTAAAATTACCTATTCTACACTTTAGTCCCATTTTCAGTTACTAAAACCCTTCCAGCATGTGCTGGAAGGTTCCAAAAGATTCCTTTTAGGGCCTTTTACTAGTATAACCTTAGGGGTTTGAGATTTTTACAGATTTCCCATTTTTAGGAGACCATTATACCCCTAAATCTCTGCAAAATTGCAGAAATCAGGAGCATAAATGTCCCTATTACCCTCCTAAGTTCTTACTAGTTACTACTTTACCTTTTCAATACCCAATTATGCCCCCTAAGAGCACTGCTGATTTACCAGCTATGCCTAGGGCAGATTCTATCTAATTTTGAACCTATTTAACTAATAGCCAGCCCTAGCATTAGTATTTAAGGGCTGGCCATTTATTTTTAAGAACTATTTCAAATTTAGCCAATTTTAAGCTAATTCCAGTCAATCAAGACCCATTTATTCTTAATTAAAGCTAATTGCAGGCATAGCCTGCTTTGTTATTATGCTTAACCTATTTAAAAGTTAGCCAGTCTCAAGTTGAGACTTAGCTTGGGCTATTAAAGCCACATACTGGACAGCTGGGCCCAAAACCTTTACAGGTTTGGCCACTTTGCTATTCAGGGCTCATTATAGAGCCTGGGCTAGTCTGCATTTGCAAACATAGCCCTTTGCACAACCAGCCACTGTTAAGCAGTGAGCTGTGTGTTAGGGCTCACAGAATTGGTCAACCCTTTGCAAGGTTGACCATTCTTAGGCCAATTATTAAACCTATAGCCTAATTATGATCATTTTCAGTTTTAGTCCTATTTCAAAACTAACCACTTATAGAACCTAGAACTAACAGCTATAACCAATCCATACAAGCCTTAGCAGTGTTTACACTTAACATGTAACTATTGCAAACTTAGCCATTTTAACATACAATTGCACACATAACCACATAAATCCAAACAATGTTCATTGATTAATTAAAACTCAGAAAAGGGGTTTGATAGTGTTGAACTTCAACTAATCAACTCACATAACTTAAACTCATGTAGCAACATATCAATTAACATTAATCAGGCATAGTCACAATCATTTCATGCTAGATGGCATACTGGAAAATTAAACCTTCACAAAACAGTCAACAGATTCAACTGGTCATAAACCCAATGGACTTTAGCCACATAACATAAGCATGGTAATCAGAATTTACTTTCAAGCACCAACCTTAGCTTGATGTATATATGTGAAAAGTGAGGATAGGGAACAAGAAAGCCATGAAGAAGCAAAGAACAATATTCCTAATCTAAGCACAAATGCATGACAAATGAGATGAAGATGATGACAAGAATAGCATGGAGAAACAGTGACAAAGAAACAAGAAAAATCAGCCAGGATACTTTAAAGACAACTTAATGTAATGATGAGAAAAGAATGAAGTTAAACTACTATCCAAACTATGCATTCATGACAATGGGAGAAAGTTGGACTGTAAGAACTAAACAGACTATAATATCTACCAGGTGAAGAAACAAAAGGAATTCAAAGTGACTCTTATGACTTAACATGATTGGTGGCAAACAATTGTAAAGATGGACAAGGTGAAAAAGAAGCCTGATTCTTTCATAGATCATTAAAGCGAAAGGCAACAAAAATGGCCACAGTAACTTGAACTTAAGATATAGATCAGTAACTCACAACTCAACAATTAAAGTAACAGGGGAAAGATGAAATCTTGAACTTATAGCAGAGAATCATCAAAACAGGACAATCAATAGATAGAAATCCCATTGTTAACAGGCTCAAAAGAAACAGGCAGAGGAACCCTATAATTAATCACTAAAGGAACATGCAAGAGATATAGAACAAAAGAAGACATAATTATATAAGAATCTTATAGCTAACATGCGAAGCACAAACTAAGAATCCACAGGATAGAAAGAAAACATGCTGAGATTGAAAACAGGAGAAACATATATGAAAGCACAGAAACAAAGACAATATGACTAACACAGGATCTCAAAACAGAAGAAATGATCATGATGATAAACAAGCAACAGATATTAACTAAAACAAAGAAGGAGAGGAAATACCTAACATGAGAACATAAACAGAAAAGTCTTAGGCTAACATGTGAAACGACTAATCATAATAGCAGGGTCAACAATTAACATAATCAAACAGCAAACAACTCATGAATGCAAACATAAAAATCAGAAAGGACAAGAAAACATGCTAAACACAGAAATCATAGAAGTCAGGATCAAAAAACATGCAAGAAAATACAAGCATCCTAATAAGCTAAAAAGAACTAAAGGGTGGGGGACTTAGCTTGCGGGGCCGGTCCCCCGAGCTTCCTATCCCCTTTTTCTTTTCTTTTCTTTAATCCAAGATTCTCCCAGACCTTCAGGCCTCCTTCTTGTTTTCTTTTTTTTCTTTATTCATTTCCAGATTCTTTTTTCTCTTTTTCCTTTTCTGTTTCTTCTTTCAAAGCTTAAAGGCGAAGCCTTTTGAGGTTTGAGTTACAGAGGGTGTTTTAGGAGGTGTAAAAGATGAGGTCTTGATCGGGGTTTGAACTTGGGGTCGCCGGAGTTAGGGTTCCGACGACCTTTCTCGGGATATTCGAAGCGTTCAAGGGACATTCGAGGGTGGAGGCTAGTATGGTTGGGTAGATCTCATGAAAAGGCGTCGCATGGTATTGGTTTCAGGTTGGTTCTCATACTTTGGTGGTCACCGGTGTAACTCCGGTGACCGGGGTTTTGAAGAACGGTGTGTTTTTCTGGGGTTTTTGGGTGTGTTATGGCATGAAGATGAAGGAGAAGAATATGGGAGAGGTTAGAAAGGCCGGCGACCACCGTGGAAGGTGGTGGCCGCCATGGCCGCCTAGGGCTTCTGTGATGAAGACGAGAGAGAGAAGAGAGGGGTCAAGGGGCGGCTAGGGTTTTGAATTGGCAAAAATGATAACCATTCTCGGACATAAGCCTTATATAGGCCATATGTCCGAGATAATCTTGATCGTCCATTGAAGAGAGATCAACGGTCCTGGTTGAGCGTTACTTAAACGCTGCCGTTTTGCTTCTAATGAGACTAAGGTCTCACACCTTTGGATCAAATCACATGAACGGCTGAGATTAAATCTCAGCAATTAATTAAACCAAATAATTCCCTTAATATTCTCGGCCGTTAGATGCACAAAAACGAACGGCCCTGATCAACACGATTAAAAGCCAGGCGGGCCAGGTGACTGGGCTTGGCATATTGGGCTTCTCAGTTAGCCCAATTCTTTATACCTGTATATATATATCTATTTTTTTTGTATTTTCCGGTTTTAATGAATTTTATGCACTTTCTTTTATATTTTTTTTTCTTTTTTTTTTTTATGAAAAATTATAAATCCTAATCTACTAATTACTCTAATTTTCTAATATTTTTTGCAATTTTTCTGCTATTTTTTCCTTTATTTTCTCCTATTTAAGCTATTTTGCTAATTTTTCTAATTAACTAACTAACAAACTAATTACTACTATTTTTGATTTTTTCTAATTTTTACTTATTCAAACACACAAAAAATATAACCAATTTCAAACAAAGCAATTAATTGCACTCAAAAATATATTTATTTTAATTTTGGAATTATTTGCCTGGTGCAAAAATCACGTGCTCACACTTGGTACATCTTTGCGGCACCTGGGTGAATAGAGTACCGCGAACTGTGTGCCTCCTCAAGTATCAATTCCCGCAAACCATCAACATTGGGCACGCATATATGGCCCTGCATCCTCAGAACACCATCACTGTCGATAGTCACATCTCTAACATCATTATGCTGCACTCTGTCCTTAAGGACAAGCAAATGTGGGTCATCATACTGTCGCTCCCCGATGCGATCATATAAGGAAGATCGAGAAACAACACAAGCCAACACCCGACTCGGCTCCGAAATATCTAATCTCACTAGCCGATTGGCTAGAGCCTGAACATCATAAGCAAAAGGCCTCTCCCCAACTGGGATGAAAGCTAGGCTGCCCATGCTAACCGCCTTCCGACTCAAGGCATCGGCCACCACATTGGCCTTCCCCGGATGATACAAGATAGTGATGCCATAATCTTTAAGCAACTCCAACCACCTCCGCTGTCTCAAATTAAGGTCCTTCTGTCTGAATAAGTGCTGAAGGCTGCGATGATCCGTGAACACCTCACAGGAGACACCATACAGGTAATGCCTCCAAATCTTCAAAGCATGAACTATGGCTGCTAGCTCCAAATCATGAATAGTTCTTCTCGTGGGGCTTCAACTGACGAGAAGCATAAGCAATGACCCTACCCTCCTGCATTAACACACAACCAATGCCAACCCCTGAGGCATCACAATATACAGTATAAGAATTTGACGTTGTCGGTAGAATCAAGACTGGTGCTGTGGTCAGTGCTGTCTTGAGCTTCCGAAAGCTCTCCTCGCACTCCTCGGACCATAAGAAAGGAACACCCTTCCGAGTCAATCTAGTCAAGGGTGAAGCAATAGAAGAGAACCCCTGAACGAATCGGCGATAATACCCTGCCAATCCCAGAAAGCTACGGATCTCGGTAACTGAGGTCGGTCTGGGCCAACTCTGCACTGCCTCGACCTTCCTCGGATCTACCTGAATACCATCACAGGACACCACGTGCCCTAAGAATGCCACGGACTCAAGCCGGAACTCACATTTGGAGAACTTGGCATACAACTTCTCCTCTCTCAATCTCTGCAACACAATACTCAAGTGCCGAGCATGCTCCTCCTGGCTACGAGAGTAGACTAGTATGTCATCAATGAATACGATCACAAATGAATCAAGATACGGCCTGAATACACTGTTCATCGGATGCATAAATGCTGCTGGGGCGTTGGTCAGCCCAAAAGACATCACAAGGAACTCATAGTGACCATATCTGGTCCTGAATGCAGTCTTCATAATGTCAGACTCTCTAATCTTTAGCTGATGGTAGCTCGAACGAAGATCAATCTTCGAGAATACCCTAGCTCCCTGGAGCTGATCAAATAAATCATCAATGCGAGCCAGAGGATACTTATTCTTCACTGTTACTTTGTTTAGCTGCCTGTAGTCAATACACATCCTCATGGATCCGTCCTTCTTCTTAACAAACAGGACCGGTGCACCCCACGACGACACACTCGGCCGAATGAACCCCTTATCTAGGAGTTCCTGGAGCTGCTCCTTCAATTCCTTCAACTCAGCTGGTGCCATCCGATATGGAGGAATAGAAATAGGCTGAGTGCCTGGCACCAAATCGATCCCAAAATCAATATCCCCGTCCGGCGGCATGCCCGGTAGGTCTAAGGGAAACACATTGTGAGCACGTGATTTTTACCCTATATATGAGTTATTCCCATAAAATTCAAAATAAGAGAGACATCCCCTCCCAACCATTCGTTGGGCCTTGAGGAAAGATATTACCCTGCTAGGTACATACTCAGTCGTGCCTCGCCACTCGATCCTCTGAATGCCCGGCATAGCCAACGTGATTGTCTTAGCATGACAGTCCAGAATAGCATGACATGGAGATAGCCAGTCCATGCCCAATATAACATCAAAATCGATCATGCTGAGAAGCAACAGGTCTACTCGGGTCTCCAGGCCTCCAATAGTGACCAAACAGGACCGGTATACGTGGCCCACAACAATAGTATCCCCTACCGGGGTAGATACGTGCACTGGCAACTCAAGACTCCCTCGGGTCGTGCCCAAATAAGGAGCAAAATATGTAGACACATAAGAATAAGTAGAACCGGGATCAAACAATACTGAGGCATCTCTGTGGCAGACTGAAATAATACCTGTAATAACTGTATCAGAAGCAACGGCCTCAGATCGGCCCTGGAGAGCATAGCATCTAGCCTGTCCGCCTGATCGATCTCCTCCTCGAGGGCGACCCCTAGTTGACTGACCCTCACCCCTAGCTGTCGGGGCAGGTGCTGAAGCAGAAGGACCAGATGATGAGGGCTGCCCCCTTTGCTGATAAGATCTGGAAACAATGCGGGGACACTCCCTACGGTGGTGCCCAAGCTCTCCGCACTCATAGGAACTCCCCGGTACTGGGGCTGAGACTGATAAGGACACCTGTCGCTAGAATAGCTAGCTGATGAACTAGGCCGAGATGAACCCTGAGCAGATGGGGCCTGTGAATAACTCTGAGCTGGCATGGCACCGAGAGATGGCTGGCTCCGGTGCGAACCCTAATAACCCTGTCTAGAAGACCATCTGCGACGATCTGAGCGACCCGACTACGAAGATCTGAAAGAGCGACCTCGGCTCTGCTGACTCTGGCCTCTGGTCTGAGTGCCACTGGAACTAGCTGCTCCTCGAGGCCTCTTGGCCTCTCTCTCATCCCGCTCCTTGCGACGATCGGTCTCTATGTCGCGAGCAATATCCACAGCATCCTCAAATGTACGACTCAAAACCCTCTTCCGAGTCATCAGAATACGAATGGGATAAATGAGGCCGTCCACGAAGCGCCCAATCCTCTCTCTGTCGGAATGAACCAACCACGGTGCATATCTGGACAACTCTGTAAACCCGATCTCATACTCTGACACTGACATGTCCCCCTGACGGAGACCCTCAAACTGCCTACGCATCTCCTCTCTCTGAGATCGAGGCACCCATTTCTCCAAGAACATAGTGGAGAACTCCGGCCATGATAGTGGTGCTGCTCCGGCCGGCCTGCGGCGCTCATAAGCCTCCCACCAAGCGAAGGCTGGTCCCTGAAACTGAAAGGTAGTGAAAGATACCCCACTGGACTCCAATATCCCTACCGTACGAAGCATCCGACGGCACTTATCCAGAAAACCTTGGGCGTCCTCGCCCGGAGCACCAGTGAACACTGGAGGAGATAACCTGGTGAACCTCTCGAGACGACGCTGCTCATCGTCTGTCATAGCTGGGACCAGTCTAGGCATATAAAATTTACCAAAATCGGACTCCATTTGCCCACTCAAATCAGTGTTTTTCTTTAATTTAGGCCTAGGGCTCAAACCCACCTTTAATCTTCCATTTACAGGGATTTAACCAAGGATTTCATGTCAAAATGATGTAATTAAGCCACAAAACTTACCTCCAACGATAACCCGATGTTCTCCCAGCAATAACTCGCCCAAATCGCCCAATTCGCCTTCAAGAACCGAGCCCCAAATGTTTTGCAACTTATGAAATTTTAACCCTTATGTTATTTTTAACACAGGCGCGATTTCCGCTTCTGCGGACCAAAATCCGCCTCTGCGAGGCCGCCTCTGCGACCAAAGGGTCGCTTCTGCGAAAACACTCCTAGCCGCCCAGCTCCGCTTCTGCGGCCCAGGTCTCGCTCCTGCGAGACCGCTCCTGCGAATCTCCTTCCGCTCCTGCGAGCCTTACCGCTTCTTCGCATCAGAGTCCGCTCCTGCGGACTCGCTTAGGCGACAAGTCTTCCGCTTCTGCGGATCCTCCCATAACGAGCCCAGACCGCTTCTGCGGTCTTTCCTTCCGCACCTGCGGTGCCGTCCTTGCGGACCAGGATCCGCCTCAGCGGACCCCAGCGCTTCTGCGCTCGTTTTCTGCTCCTACGGGCTCGCTCCTGTGCCCCCAATTCTGCAGGAGCGAAAACCACAGAACCAGAACTCTTCAAACCTGCAATTTCCATGTTTTTCTCTCGATTAACCATCCGAAAACACCCCGAGGCCCCCGGGACCTCATCCAAACACACCAACACATCTTAATACCTTATTCGAACTTGTTCCAATCCTCAAAACACGTCTAATAACATCAAAACCCATAATTCACATCGAATTCAAGCCTAAATTCCTTAAAACATTCCGAATTACACAATCAATCAAAAACCCGACTAAACGACGTCCGAATGACCTGAAATTTTGCGGACATATCCAAAATCACATAAACGGAGCTACTGCAACTGTCGGAATTCCATTCCGACCCTCGGATCAAAATCTCACCTACCGTTCGGATTTCGCCAAAATTCAACTTTAGCCAATTCAAGCCTATTTCTACACCGGGCCTCCAAATTCAATTCCGATCGCTCCCCTAAGTCACAATTCACCTCCCGGAACTAACCGAATCATCAGAATTCGATTCCGAGCTCTCTAACTAAATAGTCAACTCCGGGTTGACTTTCCTTTATTCAAGCTTCCTTCAAAAAGGCTATATGCCTCATTTCCAATTTAATTCACTCCTAACTCCCCCGATAGACTCTAACACTGATATAAAAGCATGAATTATGTAATTACAACACAACGGGGTGGTAATTCCCGTGACGACGGGCCGGGTCGTCACACGCAACAACCATCGGCGACGGGGGATGGGCCTTATGTAGGGTGGCCGAGTACGTTTCCTACGGTGTTTTTAGAGTTTCGAAGGTGTATGGTACATTTCCCCCGCATCGACAAGGCGCTTTAATCGTTTCGGCCGGCGAGATATCAATTGAAGGCCGAGTAGGCACTTCGTGGTGCTTGACATGATGTGCGCGCCTCGGTAGAATCAAACCGTATGACGGTTGGTTGTGCAGTTAATGGTGTCCATTGGATTTTTCGAAGTTATTATGCTGCATATAAAGGTGGATTGAGGCATCCATTTCTCATTTAATTACTTCTTTATTCATCTAAGAATAAGTCCGGGGAAGCGTTATTACTCTACTAGTTCACTTTCTCCTTTCTTCTTGATTGTGCTAACTCTTGTTTTTCCCACCGGATTTTATTCTTTTCCTTTCAACCAATTAAGTAATGGTAGGTAGTTCTTCACGTGAAGCTCTTCCGATAAACTTGCCGATTAATCCTCCAGGGCCACCTCCGGCAATAGGAGGTGCTGATCAGGCGGAGACCGGAGGAATTCTGTTAGTGGATGAGGTACTTTCCCGATTCGGAGGTCCGACGATTGATTTTACCGCCGATGGCGGGGAGGACCCTGTGGATGAAGCCCCACTTATGGGGGAGTCTTGGAAATGAGGTTTCACTTGGAACTTGACTCAATCCCTAACTCACATCAGGATTAATTAATATCCTTAACGCTAACGATGATTGTTTTGCATGGTCGCACTCGAATATGATAGGTATCCCATTAGGTGATCTTGCACAAGCTAAGCCTGGACCTGAGCTTCCCTCCAATAAGGCGAAAGAAACGCCCAATATCTAAGGTCAGAAACATGTTTGCTAAGGAAGAGGCAACTTAACTACTCGATATTGGTTCAATCCGGGAGGTAAAATATCTCAATGGTTAGCTAATGTAGTTGTAGTTTCAAAGAAGAATAACAAAGTTGGTACCAAGGCCCGTTAGCCCAATGTTTAGGAGCCTCAGAGGTGAACTACGTGATGAGAGAGGTCCTTGAAAGAATTTGCGGGAACAATTCCGGTGCAGATTCGTTGGTACTAAAGTTGGTTAGTTGCGGGAACCTTTTACGTTTTTTAATCTTATATTTAATTGAGAATCGGGTATTTTTTTACTGGCTAATGAGTTAATGGGACATGGTTAAGAGAGATACGCTTATGTGGATGCAATGTCAACTAATTAATGCCTCTGAGAAAGCTTATATGGACTGCCATTAAAATGAAGGTATTATTGATCTAGTTTGCCAACGTGAGAGATATTAATGACCCAGTTTACTAATGAATGGCAAAATTGAGCTATATACAATAGTTTAATAATATTATTGGACCTTTTCCGTTTTTAGTATAGCTTGCAAGTAAAATTAATTTATAAATGAGTTGATTGTATAAATATTGGAGTGCATAAAAATTTGAAACACTAGATTATAGCATGTCATCTTTCCATCTGTAATTGGGAAGCACTTAAGAGTAAGAGCTGTAGGTGAGAGAGATGATGACAAGGGCGATACACATGAAAAAGTACGTGATAAATCCATCAATTTTCAATTCAATCATCCCCATAGCTCGGCAATTTTTTTCTACGTCAAGTGCAGTATCAGCCTTAGAATCAGAAACTGGACCGGTACACAAACGTTTTGGTTCATTTATTGGTGTTATACAAGACAAAGATCTTCTGAAAAAGGCTCCAAATGGGGAACTTTTAGTACTGTATCTTATTGACAATGGCGCAATGGACGCAGATGCCACTTTATATAACCAGCTATTGAAAAAATGTACGGAATGGAAACGTCTTAAAGAAGGAAAAGTGGTTCACGAACACTTCCTGAGGTCGAGGTTTAGACATTATGTTGTTCCGAATAACACGTTGATTAATATGTATGCGAAGTGTGAAAGCATGGATGATGCTCGCATTGTGTTTGACGAAATGCCTGAAAGAGATATGGTTTCTTGGACTGCGTTAATTACTGGATATTCGCAGAATGAGGGTGCTGGGGAGGCCTTGGTTTTGTTCTGTGAGATGATGAGGTTTGGGTTTATGCCGAATCAGTTTACTTTTGGCAGTGTTCTCAAGGCTTCCGGGGCTTTGGACAGTGGTGGAACGGGCAGGCAACTACACGGGGCGTGTGTGAAGTTTGGATACGAGGAGAATGTGTATGTTGGGAGTGCTCTTGTGGATATGTATGCAAGGTGTGGACTAATGGACGAAGCGAAAATTGTGTTTGACAAGTTAAGTTGCAAGAATGAGGTTTCTTGGAATGCTTTGATTGCTGGGCATGCGAGGAAAACTGAGGGAGAAATTGCTGTGAAGCTTTTCTCTGAGATGAAAAGAGGCGGTTTTCAGCCGACCCACTTTACATTTTCAAGTGTTTATGCAGCCTGTGCAAGCATTGGAGCTCTAGAGCCGGGGAAATGGGTGCATGTGCATATGATCAAGTCAGGGTTGGAACTTATTGCTTTTATTGGGAATACTCTGCTTGATATGTATGCTAAGTCTGGTAGCATTGATGATGCCCGAAAGGTTTTTGATCGACTGGTGCAAAAGGATGTGGTCTCTTGGAACTCAATGCTTACCGCTTATGCTCAGCATGGACTCGGAAATGAAACTGTAGAATGTTTTGAGGAAATGCGTAGGATAGGACCTGAACCTAATGAAGTGACTTTTCTTTGCGCTCTTACAGCTTGCAGTCATGCCGGTCTTCTAGACAAAGGAATGCATTATTTTGAGTTGATGAAGAAACTTAAGATAGAGCCTAATATTTCACATTATGTGACCATTGTAGATCTACTTGGTAGATCAGGTCAACTTGACCGTGCTGAAAAATTCATAAATGAAATGCCAATTCAACCAAATGCAGCTGTTTGGAAAGCTTTGCTTGGAGCTTGTAGGATGCATAAAAACTTGGAATTGGGTGTTTATGCAGCTGAACGTGTGTTTGAACTTGATCCCTATGATTCGGGGCCACATATTTTACTGTCTAACATCTATGCTTCTGCTGGTAGGAGAAGTGATGCTGCAAAAGTTAGAAAAATGATGAACGAGGGTGGAGTCAAGAAAGAACCTGCTTGTAGTTGGGTGGAGATTGAGAATTCTGTTCATATGTTTGTAGCAAATGATGATGCCCATCCACAGAGAGAGGAGATCCGTAACATGTGGGAGAAGATAACTGATAAAATCAAGGAAATTGGCTATGTCCCAGACACTAGCCACGTGCTTTGGTTTACGGATCAGCAGGAGAGGGAAGAGAGATTGCAATACCATAGTGAACGACTTGCTTTAGCATTTGCTCTTCTCAATTCTCCACCTGGGTCCCCTATCCGTATAAAGAAGAACATCAGAGTTTGTGGTGATTGCCATACTGCATTTAAGTTTGCTTCAAAGGTGGTGAATAGGGAAATCATCTTGAGAGACACAAATCGGTTCCATCATTTTCATAATGGTTCTTGTTCCTGTGGAGACTACTGGTAGTGCAAAAATAATCTCCCATATATCAAACAGTTAACTATCAAAGACTCGTTTAAATTAACTGTGTGAAATCATTTTAGACTTGACTATCATGTAGGACAAGGTCGGTATAGGATGATGCATGTTTTCCTACCAAAATTGCTTGTTGGCATATACACAAGCATCTTTTATATATGCAGTCATCCATCAAATGTATTAGAAGCTTCTTTTTTGCCTTATAAGGCTGGCTCTGACTACTTTATTGCTTTCTAGCACATGGTTAGAAGCAGGTTACTCTCATAGTCTCTGCCTCTCTGAATAGCGCAGGAGTAATAACATAATGGCCAGAGGTTCTGGAAAATACTGGTGCCAATTGCCAATGATTTTGCGCTTGTTGCGAGATGATTTTTGCACTCGTTGAGAGAAAACTCAAGACTATCTTGCAGATTCTCTTGGGAAGTATCTAGGTATGAGCTGAAGGGACCTTTACCCAGGAAGACAGTAGTCTTGATATTTTATCTACATTTCATGTTCTTAAACTGCAAATATTCACAGTAGTGACTATATACCTAGTTCCTACCAGACAAAGGAAAATTTGTATTCTGTCCCTAAAGTTTAAGTACCTTGAGCTCTACCTGCTGTGTTTTGAGAGTGTGTTACATTTTCTACCCCGCTTTTTCTCTTCGTGCTCAGGCATACAGTTACACATGTCAGACATTTATATGAAACTCAGGGTCTACTCAATCATGCATTGAGGTCGTCTTGTTATATACAATAGTTTTGGTAATATCACATATGATGCTTCATGTGCATATTTTGTAACAACATGGGTCGAACTCTCTCACAGAATCTCCCATAAAGGAGTTATTTCAGTTCTTAAAAAGCCTGTTAACAGTAAATTTTCTTGGAATCCACTCAGAACGTGGAAAGGCCACTTTGTTTTTCTCTGTCTTGTGTATATCTGGTTTTTGTGCTGTGTTGGTTCCTCATCAATGACGTCAATTATGTTACTTGGTGCTGCATACTGACGTTTATGATTTTTAACTGTCAAAATAAACAGAAATGAGTTAATGCTGCTCTCTTGAACTTCAGGAACAATACAGTTACAGGAGAACTTGATAATGGGGTAGCAGTGCAGCAATGCAACTCTGAAATGCTGAAAAGCTTCTCAAAATTCTTCTGGATGTGTAGGTAGCCAAAGCCTTGAGAATGGCCCAAGAGCATGGATTCGTGAAGGAACTAGGGTGGAGGCCAATATATTCTGGAAATATTGTATAGCATATGGTGAAGCAGACCAAAGTTGAATGTGAGACGTATGATGAAGGTAAGACACCCATCTTGGACCCTGAATTGCAAATTAGGTCAAAGATTGCTGGGTTAATTTAACCCTTGTTACTAGGCTGAATGTCACAGAGAGCTTAATATTCTAATGTCAGCAAGTAGAAAACACCAGCAGGTTCTCGATATTTTGTTTCTAACCATATGTACTTTCCAATTACTTTTCCTCTAAAGGAAACCAAAAACATCGAGATCTATTCTGTGAAAACTCTTTGATCTTTCCTTCTCAGCGCACCTCTCCTAATTCCTTTACGTTACAATTAGTTTACTCTGCTCTGTAATTTCCACAATAATTTTGTTAGTCATTGTGATAGTATTTGTATCAAATAAAAACAGGACAGCTTGAAATCAAAAAAACATAGCTACAGGGCTAGATTAATGCGAATATGATATGATCATCCCAATTATGCTTTCCTGGATTATATCATATGCATTTTGATTTTTGAATGAGGATTTTGTTTTGCTGATCGAGATGCAGAGAAGATGGAAGGATGTGGCAAAGAGGTGAAGATCCTTCACCAGATCGTGTCGAAGAAGCTTATCACTTACTATGTTTGGATTGTG
This sequence comes from Nicotiana noctiflora, assembly GCA_032618575.1. NCBI lineage: Eukaryota > Viridiplantae > Streptophyta > Magnoliopsida > Solanales > Solanaceae > Nicotiana > Nicotiana noctiflora. The sequence goes on from JASVEL010010281.1 coordinate 76,125, forward strand.
ACAGAACAAACCCAAGTGGTTGTAGTGAGAAAGTTTCTGTTCATGATTTCATGACATAACCCTTTATGTTCCATGCAGCCCTAGAAAGCAAGAAATGTTGTAGAGTAACTCACTCAACGAACGCGCCTTCCCTTCCATCCAGAAGTTGATGAAACTAAGCATGCTCGTGTAAATTTTTCCATTCAAGTACATTTACGGTTACTAGAAAATGACGTGGTAGCAAGCACAGAAGGGTAACAAGGAGGTTATTTAGGGTATCATCAGAGATTTTTGTTGGACTTTTAAGCCATTGGGCTTTAAAGATGAGTAGTGTGAATTGGGTAATGGTGGGAAATTAAATGGATTGGATTGGGCTTCAAAATTTGGCCCGGTTTATTTGGTTAAACTAGTTGACCCAGTTTGATAAATAACGTTGAAAGAACGTATCTTCCTATCAGGTGTCTATTCACAATGAACAGACACCATGAAGATGCACCATACCTTTTCACAAAGCCAATAATTTCCTATAAATTCAGGCATGGCTTTCATTCTAGATATTCAGAAATTCACAAATTCACAAATTCAGAAATTCTTTCCCTCTCTCCAAGTTCATTAATCCAAAAATTCTTGAGCTTTCTCGTTCCTTGAAAACCGTAAGTGTGATTCGCTCCGCTCTTTGAGTTCGTTGGTATCCTGCTTCTTGTATTGCCACTGTCGCAGGAAGGTTATTCCATTTTATCCTGGGAGGATTTAATCCATTACCTTGGCAACTGTGAGGGGGTTAAAATTCCTTAAGGACACACAAGCAAATTGTGAACTCGGAATTATATATTCTATTTCTTCTCCCTCTTGTTTTTCCTTAACAGTGTTAATTTTGATAATACACGTCGCCTAACATCTTAAGGAATTTTACTGTTTATTATAACGTGTATTTGCTAGAAATTGAAAACCAAATATGACGAATGAAAACCAAACTAATGGAAATGTTGTGGGAACGGGTGCTACTATGACGAGTGTGGTTGCATCATCAAGCCGTTCTACTCCGGCCCATGCTATGGCACCGGCAGAAAAACCCGGAAAATTTTTCGGTATTGACTTCAAACGCTGGCAAATGAAGATGCTCTTCTATCTTACTACGTTGAGTTTGCAACGTTTTATCAAGGAGGATCCTCCGGCCATGGCTGAGGATACTCCGGACAATGAACGACTTGTTGTAACGGAAGCATGGAAACATTCTGATTTCTTATGCAAAAATTACATTTTGAGTTGTTTGGAAGATGGTTTGTACAATGTCTATAGTGTCATGGAAACTTCAAAAGCGTTATGGAATGCGCTTGAGAAAAAGTACAAGACCGAGGATGCGGGACTTAAGAAGTTCGTGGCTGCAAGGTTCCTGGATTTCAAGATGATTGACACTAGGTCGGTCATAACACAAGTCCAAGAACTACAAGTCATTGTACATGACCTCCTTGTTGAAGGTATGACCCAAATCAATAATTCTATTAATAAGATTTATCTTATTATTAACTCCTGAATTTGTTATTGAAGGTATGGTCATTAATGAGGCCTTTCAAGTTGCTGCTTTCATTGAAAAACTACCTCCGTTGTGGAAGGATTTTAAGAATTATCTTAAACACAAACGGAAGGAGATGACTCTAGAAGACTTGATTGTTCGTTTGAGGATAGAAGAGGACAACAAAAATGCTGAAAAGAAGTCACGTGGAAACTCGACAATTGTGGGGGCAAACATTGTTGAGGAGGCACCACAAAATAAGAAGAGGAAGAAAGCTTCTGGACCAAAGAATTACCCAAGCAAGAAGAAGTTCAAGGGTAATTGCCACAACTGTGGAAAAATTAGGCATAAGGCGGCAGATTGTCGTGCGCCAAAGAATGATAGGAAGAAAAAGAATCAAGCCAACATGGTTGAAGATGAAATGGAAGACTTGTGTGCCATGTTGTCCGAATGCAACTTGGTAGGAAATCCGAAAGAGTGGTGGATAGATTCTGGAGCCACCCGCCATGTTTGTGCTAACAAGGAATTATTTTCTTCTTATGTCCCCGCAGGTCCCGACGAGACTATCTTCATGGGAAATTCATCTACGGCCAAAATTGAAGGAGTTGGCAAGATTGCGTTGAAGATGACGTCTGGAAAAATAGTGACTCTAAACCAAGTCCTCTATGTTCCAGAAATTCGCAAGAATCTTGTGTCTACCTCACTTCTTGTCAAGAATGGATTCAAATGTATTTTTGTTTCTAATAGTGTTGTAATTAGTAAGAACGATTTGTATGTTGGAAAAGGTTACCTAAGTGAGGGCCTTTTCAAGCTAAATGTAATAGCAGTTCCAAACAATAAAGTGAATGCTTCTTCTTACTTGCTTGAGTCAAACACTTTATGGCATGCGCGTTTAGGTCATGTAAACTTCAAAACATTGCGAAAGATGATAAATCTAGAAGTATTGCCAAAATTTGATTGCGTTAATTCTAAATGTCAAATATGTGTGGAATCAAAGTATGCTAAGCATCCTTATAAGTCCGTTGAAAGGAATTCAAGTCCTTTAGACTTAATTCACACGGATATTTGCGACATTAAGTCAACACCATGTCGCGGTGGAAAAAAGTATTTTATTACTTTTATTGACGATAGCACGAGATACTGCTATGTTTATTTACTTAATAGTAAAGATGAGACAATTGATGCTTTCAAGCAATACAAGAGTGAAGTTGAAACGCAACTAAACAAAAAGATCAAAATGATAAGAAGTGGTAGGGGTGGCGAATATGAATCTCCTTTTGAAGAAATATGTTTGGAAAATGGCATTATTCACCAAACAATTGCCCCTTACTCTCCACAATCTAATGGAATTGCGGAGAGGAAGAATCGAACGTTAAAGGAGATGATGAATGCATTGCTAATAAGTTCTGGCTTACCACAGAACTTGTGGGGGGAAGCTATACTTACAGCTAACCGGATAATCAACCGTGTACCTCATAGTAAAACACAATCCATTCCTTATGAAAAGTGGAAAGGAAGGAAGCCTAGCTTGAAATACTTCAAAGTGTGGGGGTGTTTAGCTAAGGTACAAGTTCCTAAACCTAAAAGGGTTAAGATAGGTCCAAAAACGGTTGATTGTGTATTTATTGGATATGTAACCAATAGCAAGGCATATCGTTTTCCGGTTCATAAATCAGAAAATCCTGAGATTCACATTAATACGATAATAGAATCAGATAATTTTGAATTCTTTGAAACTATTTATCCGTATAAAAAGGAAAGTGAAGTGACCTGCCAAAAGTCAAAACGACCTCGGGAGGAAATAACGGATGGTATGCCTAATGAAGAAAATCCGAGAAGAAGTAAACGTCAAAGGACATCTACTTCATTCGGTCCGGATTTTTTGACTTTTCTGTTAGAAAATGAGCCTCGTACCTTCAAGGAAGCAATGTCTTCCTCAGAGGCACAATATTGGAAAGAATCTGTCAATAATGAAATAGAATCCATATTGAGCAACCATACGTGGGAATTGGTTGATCTTCCTCCAGGTAACAAAACGTTGGGTTCTAAATGGATTTTCAAGAAGAAAATGAAAGACGATGGTACTATTGACAAATACAAGGCAAGACTTGTCGTCAAAGGATTTAGACAACGAGAAGGTCTTGACTATTTTGACACATACTCACCGGTAACAAGAATTACATCCATTCGGATGCTAATCGCGTTAGCCGCCTTGTATGATCTTCAAATCCATCAAATGGATGTGAAAACAACCTTCTTAAATGGTGATTTAGAGGAAGAAATCTACATGGACCAACCCGAGGGGTTTGTGGTTCCGGGAAAAGAAAAGAAGGTGTGTCGACTTGTTAAGTCCCTTTATGGACTAAAACAAGCACCCAAGCAATGGCATGCGAAATTTGACCAAACAATATTGTCAAATGGATTTAAGATTAATGAATGTGATAAATGTGTTTACATTAAAAACATTCCAAATCATATAGTCATTGTTTGCTTATATGTTGATGATATGCTAATAATGAGCAAAGACGTTGCCGACATTCAAACTACTAAGCGCATGCTTGCGTAAGTTTGATATGAAAGACTTAGGAGTTGCCGATATAATTCTAGGAATTAAAATCCAAAGGACTCCTCAAGGTCTAGCTTTGTCTCAATCACATTACGTGAAAATGGTACTTGAAAAATTCAAACATTTGGAATTTAGAAGTGCAAGGACTCCAATTGACTTAAACCATCATCTTATGAAGAATAAAGGTGAAAGTACATCTCAATTGGAGTATGCTCGTGTGTTAGGAAGCTTAATATATATCATGAACTGTACACGACCTGATATAGCTTGTGCGATAAGTAAACTTAGTTGATTCACAAGTAATCCCAACAAACATCACTGGGTGGCAATGAAACGAGTTCTGGGATACTTGGAGTATACTCAAGACTACGCTTTGCACAACAATAAATATACTGCAGTTATCGAAGGATATAGTGATGCAAATTGGATAACCGGCTCAACAGAAACAAATCCACAAGTGGATATGTGTTTACGGTTGGTGGAGGAGCAGTATCTTGGAAGTCTTCTAAACAGACGTGTATTGCTCGCTCTACAATGGAATCAGAGTTTATAGCATTGGATAAAGCCGGTGAAGAAGCTGAATGGCTTCGGAATTTTTTAGAAGACATTCCGTTCTGGCCAAAATCTTTGGCTCCTATTTGCATACATTGCGATAGTGAGGCTGCAATAGGACGGGCAGGGAGCGTTATGTATAACGGAAAGTCTCGTCATATACGGCGAAGACATAATACCGTTAGACAACTACTTTCTAGTAGAATTATCACTATTGATTATGTAAGATCAAAGGATAATGTTGCGGATCCGCTTACAAAAGGCTTAACTAGAGAGGGAGTTGAGAAATCATCTAAGGGAATGGGACTATGGCCGAGGACAAGTCAACATGGCGGTAACTCTACCTAGAATTTTGGATGTTCCGAGATCTAGGTTCAAGGAGCTCAAACAAAGTTGTGATTGACCGGTTCAACATTGTCAAAATAAAATCTTTGGTCCATTCTCGTGATGAAGACAATGTTCAGAGTAACAAGGATAGAACTTTACACGTTCTTTAATGATTACCTAAATTTGATGAGGTATCTATCAAATAGTGTCAATCTAAAGGATTACATGTTTAGGAATCACCTATGTAAGTGTGAAGCATAAGCCGCTTCAAGGAGAATTCTGTAAGGCCAATTCTCTACGCACTTATGAGACCGGGCGGTGTTCATGGCTGAAACGAACACAATAATGAGAACCAAAAGACGGTTAAGGGTCGATTGTGTGACATATGGTTGTCTAGGTATACACCAAAGTTCGACGGTTCAAAGATATCAAATCTACCGATTGACCGAGTATATCCGACATATGTTCACTATAAAAAGTTCAAAGGGAAACCTACTTATCCAGATGCGATCGATCTTTTCTTGCGAATCACACAATTTCCATGTTTTTTTTTCTATATAGCCATTCCCCATTCATGTGGGGGATTGTTGGACTTTTAAGCCATTGGACTTTAAAGATGAGTAGTGTGAATTGGGTAATGGTGGGAAATTAAATGGACTGGATTGGGCTTCAAAATTTGGCCCGGTTTATTTGGTTAAACTAGTTGACCCAGTTTGATAAATATTGTTGAAAGAACGTATCTTCCTATCAGGTGTCTATTCACAATGAACAGACACCATGAAGATGCACCATACCTTTTCACAAAGCCAACAATTTCCTATAAATTCAGGCATGGCTTTCATTCTAGATATTCAGAAATTCACAAATTCAGAAATTCAGAAATTCTTTCCCTCTCTCCAAGTTCATTAATCCAAAAATTTTTGAGCTTTCTTGTTCCTTGAAAATCGTAAGTGTGATTCGCTCCGCTCTTTAAGTTCCTTGGTAATCCTGCTTCTTGTATTGCCACTGTCGCAAGAAGGTTATTCCATTTTATCCTGGGAGGATTTAATCCATTACCTTGGCAACTGTGAGGGGGTTAAAATTCCTTAAGGACACACAAGCAAATTGTGAACTCGGAATTATATATTCTATTTCTTCTCCCTCTTGTTTTTCTTTAACAGTATTAATTTTGATAATACACGTCGCCTAACAATTTTATCATTGCAAGTCGCTATTCTGAGGGTTCTTTTAGTTTTTGGTTGATTTAATATATAATTTAAGTCAAACATTTCTCACCGAGGTAATTATTTTAATGATTATTGAGTACTTGCTTGTCTATATAGAATCCGCATTGTTCTGCTCGGAGTGACATTGTCATGATAATATAGTGGAGTAGTTATTGCCTTATTTGTTTCCTTTAAGTTTGTTGTTGCTAATGTGTGAGCAAAGTTCTTAATTTGCAAATGAACAGCGGCTACTGATATAGCAAAGAATATACTGTCTGTTTTTCAAATACTTTTTTATTATTTTTGCCTTTCAACCTGACAAGCACTTTTGATTTTTTACTGTTCTAAATCTCTCAGTATCACTCTTCAGTCTCCACCCAAATCAGTGGAATCAATTAATTTTGAGTGAGTCAATTAACCTCGAGGCAGACAATTTAAGAAACTTTCTTATTTCTGATGTTTTGAAAATTCAACTTGCAATATTTTTGAATTTTGCTATATATCTCTAGATAGTCTAGATATAGCAAACTGAATAATGTATAGTCGATTTCAACTTACTTGTATAGTCTAGATATATAGCAACTTGATTACTATAGAGTCACATTTATATGCATCATTTTTGAGTTTTTAAAATAGTTCCCACCTAGGCACACAGCCGAGTGGTTTTGTTTTCTAAAATTAACTTGAGATTGAGGTGCAATAGCGATTATATTATATCACTGTATATTTTAAGTGGAAACATATATTTCTGACAGCTTTAGTAAATACATTTCGGAACAAAAAATTAAGGAACAATAGAAAAACTTATTAGAATAAGAGGTTGTTACGTAGTACCCTAAAAAAACTCTCGATTATACATAAGCAGTGATTTTGGAGAAATCATGCTTCTGTATAAATGATTCCTTCCTGATGGGTATTACATTCAGGCCAAAATCCAAATGGTCCTTTGGATGTACTAAATACAGAGCCAACCCAGCCCAAACATCTATGGCAGAGTAGCACTTCGCCATCCGCAAACCTATATTTCTCTGTGAATGAATAAAGACTGATACCATCAAGTCGTATTATATAGTACAATTTAATCCAAGATTCCTTGACACCATACTCTTTCGTTACCGAGAATTTAAAAGTTTTCTCCCCTAGAGATACATGAGTATAATAGTAGCAAAGCATTTGATGACTATTCTGAATTCATTGAGCAGTCGCTCTAGCAACGGTATCTGTCCGTACACCTCATTTGAAATACTAGATGAAATTATAGAATAAATTTGTTTCAGACCAAGCCAATGAAATGCTCCATGTACAAATGCCAAAGGATCCATACAACCCAACACTGTGTCAAAACGGCTACCTGGATATTCAAATTTTTTTCTCCAGAAACCACTTTTTAGCGTGAGAATTTCAATGCATGCTTGAGGAGAATAGTTAATCTTAAGGATCTTGTATAGTTGAACAAAGTAGATTTTTTAGTGTAAATTTTGAACGGGGAAGTTGTATTGATTCTCTTGTGGAAAGGTTCCACGACAAAAGTTGTTCATCAATCGCGAGAAGAACCAATATGGCACAAGAACAATACATTCTGCAGTCACATGGTTTGCAATTTGAAGGGCAATCAAGTTTTTGTACATCCACAACAAGTTGAACCGATAATAAAGAAGAACAATACAAGTTATACATTAGTTTACCAATGCGATGCTGGCTAACGAGAAGCTTTTTGGAATTTAAAACACATTTGATCGAAGAAGAAATCGCACGGGTACGTTAAATCTTTCGGGCACATATTGTATATACGAAAAATCAAGAACAAATATTAAAGAAGAAAGCTACGACAACTAGAGTCTAAAACAGATTTTCAAGCACAACTTGTACACTTGCCTTAACAATTGCAGTTCCAAATAAAGAACACTTGTGTTCATGGAATTTCAAAGTAGAGTTCTAGCTTTCAAAGAGCTAAAAATAGCACTTATTCCTATTCCTCTCTACTACTTCCTTCATCCCAAAATACTTGTCATCACTAGTAGTAATTTGACCAAAACTGACCGTGGCCGACCGACCGACTTCGGTTGGTCAAAAAACCGATCGAAGCCGGTTGGTTTTTCAATATATTTTATTTTTTTATGAAAATGACCGATTTCGGTTAGTTTTTTTGCACAAAAATGCGGGAAACTATTTTAGCATCCCGCAAAATTTATTTTTTAAGAAACCAACCGGAATTAGTTAGTTTTTCATATAAAATAAATTAAAATTTGTGACGATCCGACCCGCCGTCTCATGAGAACCGCTTGTTTCCCCCATTTCCTGCTTCGTTATGCTTCATTATCAGTGTCTTGTTTGAACGAGTTGAACTGGTTGATTTTTCGAAGGAAATGAGACACCTAGTCTCTTTAAGAAACTTGTTTTGGAAACGCCAACCGGATGTTGACCTATGAGTTAGAGGGCTCTGATGTAGATTCCGACGATTCGGTTAGTTTCGGGGGATGATTTGTGACTTAGGAGTGTGATCGGAAGTGATTTTAGAGGACCGGTGTAGAATTTAGCTTAAATTTGCGAAGTTAGTATTTTGGCGAATTTCGATTGATAAATGAGATTTTGATCCGAGAGTCGCTATAGCTTCGTTAGGTAATTTGGGATGTTTTTGCAAAATTTCAAGTTATTCGGAGGTGATTTGGTTGGGTTTTTTTATCAAATGCGTGTTTCAGAAGTTTAAGAAGAACTTAGGCTTGAATCCGATGTAAATTTGGTGTTTTGAGAGTGCAACTAAGTTTGAATGATCATATGTGACGTGTTAGTATGTTCGTATGCGGTCCCGAGGAGCTCGGGTGAGTTTCGAATAGGTTTGGGCTGCGTTGTGCTCGTTTTCTTATGCTTCGATGTCGTTTCTTCAAGCATAAATGATATCATATTGAACAAATGAGCTCTGATTACTATTTTGAATGAAGCATTAGATCCGCATCGTAATTACGGACCCGTAGTAAAAAGAATAGTCGAATTTGGATATAGTATGAGGATTTTATGGCCATTTTATCAAGGTTACCCATATTTTCATGTTAATAACGAAATTGCCCCTCACGGCGTATTAAAAGCCTGTACTATTTGCAAATCTTAAAACCTACATATCTCCTTCATTATAAGGTCAAATGGAGTAATTCAAAAGCCTAAATTCATTAGAATTTCACAAGGAATCCACTGGGAGTAGTAAAACGCTTGAATATTCCTATAATGAGCAGGTCGAGTTTTCTTCCAATTTTTGAATGGAAAGAAGCTCTCGAGGCGATTTTTAAGAGAGAAAATCAGTGGGTATTACAGAGGTAAGTGATTTGATTATTAAAACTCGTTTATGGGTGATTATATACCATAATCCCGGCCTTTAATTCATAAAAAATAGTAGAAAAATAGGATTTTGGGGCCTGAGATTGTAAGATCTTTAGGGGTCGATTTGAGGGGTCAAACTATATTGGTTCTAAAATTCTATTTTTCTACTGTTTTTCATGAATTAAAGGCTGGAATTATGGTCTATAATCACTCATAAACGAGTTTTAAGAATCAAATCACTTACCTCTTTGATACCCACTGATTTTCTCTCTTAAAAATCGCCTCAAAAGCTTCTTTCTGTTCAAAAATTGGAAGAAAACTCGACCTGCTCATTCTAAGTATGTTCATGCGTTACTCCCAATGGATTCCTTGTGAAATTCTAATGAATTTAGGCTTTTGAATCACTCAATTTGACCTTATAATGAAGGAGATATGTAGGTTTTAAGATTTGCAAATAATACAAGGTTTAAATACGCCGTCAGAGGCAATTTCGCCATTAACCTAAAAATCTGGGCAACCTTGGTAAAATGGTTATAAAATCCTCATACGATGTCTAAATTCGACGATTCTTTTTCCTACGGGTTCGTAATTACGATACGGATCTAATTCTTCATTCAAAACAGTAACTGGAGCTCATTTGTTCAATATGATATCATTTATGCTTGAAGAAACGATGTCGAAGCATAAGAAAACGAGCACAACGCAGTCCAAACTTATCTGAAACTCACCCGAGCTCCTCGGGACCGCATACGAACATACTAATACGTCACATATGATCATTCAAACTTAGTTGCACTCTCAAAACACCAAATCTAACATCAAAACACCAAATTTACATCACATTCAAGCCTAAGTTCTTCTAAAACTTCCTAAACACGCATTTGATAAAATACTCAGCCAAATCACCTCCGAATAACCTGAAATTTTGCGCACACATCCCAAATCACCTAACGAAGCTATAGCAACTCTCGGAATACCATTACGACTCTTGTATCAAAATCTCACCTATCAATCGAAATTCGCCAAAATACTAACTTCGCCAATTTAAGCCAAATTCTACACTGGACCTCCAAAATCACTTCCGATCACACTTTTAAGTCACAAATCATCCCCTGATGCTAAACGAATTGTCGGAATCCACATCAGAGCCCTCTAACTCGTAGGTCAATATCCGACTGACTTGTCCAAAACAAATCTTCCTTAAAGAGACTAAGTGTCTCATTTCCTTCCAAAAATCAACCAATTCAACTCATTCACACAAGACACTGATAATGAAGCATAACAAAGCAGGAAACATATCGGCTTTCATGAGACGACGGGTCGGGTCATCACAAAATTAATATTAAAAAACTACCGAAATCGGTCGGTTATTTCATTCAGTCATTTAAAAAAAATGACCGAGTTCGGTTAGTAATGTTATATTTTTAATAAAACCGACCGATTATTTTTGTGCGAAAATAAAATTAAAGAGTACAAATAAATTAAAGAAAGTCTTAAACCAAAATGTGCCAATAGAGTATAAGAATAGTATCCTGCCACAATACAGGCCCTGGTTCGAGTCCCAGACAGTGCATTTTTTAGTTCCGACCGACTTCAGTCGGTTTTTGGGCAGACTTTTTCTCATTAGGTCGTTTGTGAAAATTAATTTACCGGTCGAAATCGATCGAAAATTGCAACTGACTTTGGTTACTATTTTTTACCAACCTACTTTCGACGGATTATAGTCTGTCGAAAATCGATCGGTTTTTCAAGTTTTCCAACCGATTTCGATCGGTATTTCTGGACGGTTTTAAGCAGTTTTCTAGTAGTGCATTTTTGCTTCTCGAGAATTAATTTGACTAATCTTTTTATGCTAAGTTAGACTAGACTAATTCAATATTTCAAAATCGAGATTTAGATATTTGAAAACTATGCGAAAAATATTACAATTTGGAATTTTGCTCATTCAATATGACAAAATAATACGTGTTAAGCTGAATTTTGAGACGGCGGGAGTATTTATCACTAAACTTCGGACCCTTGTTCAGCTGAATCCTTTAGGTCATACTATATTTTAACCATTATAAGTGAATAAACTCAACTGATACAACTTGAAATCAGAACTTACCCGATCAAAATCAATATGCTTTCTATTCTTTGACTTCTTCTTTTGTGGAGCTTCGTCTTCTCTACTGCTTTGGTAGTTTGGTTGAAAAGATTAGTTGTCTTCGATTCCTCTTCACTGATTATTTGCGTCGGATTGGAACTGTTCTAGTACTCTTGAATAGTAGGTTAAAATAATTAAGTAGAATTTTATTCACGTAAGGTCATTTTATTTTAATATTAAAGTCACAAAATTAGTATTTATCTTATTTATAGCCATGAAGTTTTTGAGAGATTTACCCAAAAAGTACAACATATACGCTTTTGCCAATTAATTGGATCCTCTCGATTCGATCAATAATGGGATTCTTGGCTAGAAAAATCGGTGACATGGACGCCCAGCCCCAACGGTAGCCACTAAAGGGCAAACAGCTCGTTTTTACTTCCCCGTCAGTATAGTATGATGATCCAAGTTACGGTAGTTCTGGATGAAAGGGGAATAAGGGTATTAAGAAAAGGGATTTTCTAAGGATCTAAAACCACAATCCTCTTTGGGGGCCAAATACTTCCGATTTCTACCGTAGGTGTCAAAGAAGAATGAGAAGAAGCCCGAAAAAGAGCAAAAAAGAACATAACCTCCGATACGATAAATAGAATAAAACTATATCGAGATCCTAATTGTACGACTTTAATATGATGTCCTTCGAACGTTGATTCACATAGAACATCAAGCTACCATATAGCTCATTAATTTCGTTTTAATAGTGTTTATACATCCGATGTAAATTATTATACACATATTTTAATATTATATAATAAAAATGTATGCCGTCTCCTACAAATTTGAACTTGTAAAAAACATCAGCAAATAGCTCAAATCTTTATCAAATAGTTTCAAATTTTAACCACAACTTCATAATAAGCTCCCAAGAAACTTCAATCATCAATTTATCACAAAATTCAATAGAAATGAGTTTTCAACCTTATAAAAATCTCAACAATGGAATTTTTCTTTATTCAATTTAATTCACCCAGCAATATTTAAATTTGGGTTGATAAACATGAATAGCACTCTCAAATTAGTTTCTAATATAGATTTTCTTAATATCTATTAATAAGTAAAAAGATTTTAAATTATTTTATACAAAATAAGCTAAATTACATAAGAAAAAAATAATATAGGCTAAAATTAATTGGGAAAGTACCAAGCTTGTTCTTGCGGCTATACCTTTTTCTTGTTTTTCACCCGGTGTCCGATACTCACATTGGACCCGAACTAAATTCGGATTAGCGCCGTGAACTCCCACATTAGAGGGTGAAGTGCTCCCTAACGAAGGCGACCTCATACCCAGGGGCTCGAACCCGAGAACTCTGGTTAAGTAATACTTACTACTCCACCACAATCATTGTTAGTGTACTTCCATATACTTGTTTCTAAAGTTTTACTCATTATTAAAGTAAAATAGCAAGGGGTCAAATATATCCTTGTACTATGAGAAATATTTAAATATATCTTTTGTTATACTTTGGATCCAAATAAAGCTCTACCGTTCTATTAAGTTTGTTCAAGGTAGACATCCAATACTATGTGACACTAATATTTGATTAGTTGGATGTTACATGACATGCTATCTCAGCTCTCATAATCAATATATAAAAGACTAAAATTTAAAATATAATTTTTTTTTGGTAGATGGAATGGTGGCAATAGTGGTGAAGAGGAAGAAAACTTTAGCGGTGGAAAAAAAATAGAAAGGAGGGATAAAATAGGTTAGGGGTGCTAAGGCGGAAACATGTGACATTTACCTCATCAAAATTCAAATGTGAGTGCCACGTAGGATTGAATGTCCACTAGAAAAGAAGTATATTTAAATTAATAGTATAATGACATGTATATATATAAACTCAAAGTATGACGAATGGTATATTTAAACCTTTTTATGATAATACACGGATATATTTGACTCCTTTCCGAAAGTAAAATACAAAAGAATGAAGAAGAAAAAAGAAAGAAGAAAAGAAATGGAAAATAATAAAAGAAATGTGATATTGGCACTCAAGCGGGGAGAAGCTTGTTCTGTTCTCTACGGAGAACACCTAATTCCATGAGTGTCCGGCAATTCCAAACACTGCGTGCATTTGATACCCTTAACCACAACAGCATCTTAACTCTCATCACAAAATCAAAATCTCTCTCCCAAACACAACAAATTCACGCTCATATCCTCAAAACTGGCAATTCTAATGACACCTATTTCACCAACAATCTCCTTTCCCTTTACCTCAACTGTCAACGCTTTACCGATGCAGAATCTGTTCTCCACTCGCTTCCTAATCCCAATATCTTCTCTTTCAAAGCTCTCATTCACGCTTCTTCAAAATCCAATCTTTTCAGTTACACACTTGTTTTGTTTTCTCGACTTATATCCGCATGTATTTTACCTGATGTACATATCCTTCCTAGTGCTATTAAGGCATGTGCTGGATTATCGGCGGTAGAAGTTGGGAAGCAAGTTCATGGGTTTGGTTTAACATCTGGGTTGGCGTTAGATTCGTTTGTTGAAGCTTCTTTGGTTCATATGTATGTGAAATGTAACCAGTTGAAATGTGCACGTAAGGTGTTTGATAAAATGCTTGAACCGGATTTGGTTTCTTGGAGTGCTTTAGCTTCCGGTTATGCGAGACGAGGGGAGGTTTTTAATGCTAAGTTGGTGTTTGATCAAGCTGGGAAGTTGGGTATTGAGCCAAATCTTGTTTCCTGGAATGGTATTATTGCGGGGTTTAATCAGAGTGGGTGTTATCCGGAGGCAGTTTTTATGTTTCTGAGGATGAATTCGGAAGGGTTTAGGAGTGACGGAGCGAGTATTTCAAGCGTCCTTCCTGCTATAGGTGACTTGGAGGATCTTAAGATGGGTGTTCAAGTTCATTGTCATGTGATCAAAATGGGTCTTGAATGTGATATCTGTATTATCAGCGCGTTAATTGATATGTATGGCAAGTGTAGGTGTACTTTGGAGATGTCACGAGTCTTTGAAGGAGCAGAGGAAATGGATTTGGGTGCTTTTAATGCTTTGGTAGCTGGGCTCTCGCGGAATGGTCTGGTTGATGAGGCTTTCAAAGTTTTCAAAAAGTTTAAGCGCAAAGGGACTGAATTAAATGTGGTCTCGTGGACTTCGATGATTTGTTCTTGCTCGCAACATGGCAAAGACCTTGAAGCACTAGAGATTTTCAGAGAAATGCAGTTGGCTAAGGTGATGCCAAACTCTGTAACAATTTCTAGTTTGCTTCCAGCTTGTGGCAATATCGCAGCACTAGTGCACGGAAAGGCAACACATTGCTTCTCTCTGAGAAATTGTTTTTCAGATGATGTCTATGTTGGTAGTGCATTAATAGATATGTATGCCAATTGTGGAAGGATTCAGGTGGCTCGTCTCGTTTTTGACAGGATGCCAGTACGTAATTTAGTTTGTTGGAATGCAATGACCAGTGGATATGCAATGCATGGAAAGGCTAAGGAAGCTATTGAGATCTTTGAGCTAATGCAAAGGAGTGGGCAGAAACCTGACTTCATTAGTTTCACGAGTGTTTTATCTGCATGCAGCCAAGCAGGCCTTATAGAACAAGGGCAGGATTACTTTAATTCTATGCCTAGAGTTCATGGACTTGAGGCCAGAGTTGAGCACTATGCTTGTATGGTGAGCCTTCTTGGCCGTGCAGGAAAGCTCAAAGAAGCGTATAACATGATGTCCACAATGCCAGTTGAACCTGATTCATGTGTCTGGGGTGCTTTATTAAGTTCTTGTAGACTACACCATAATACGAGTTTGGGCGAGATTGCTGCTAATAAGCTCTTTGAGCTAGAACCCAGGAATCCTGGAAACTACATCCTACTGTCCAATATTTATGCTTCTAACAATAGATGGAAAGAAGTAGACAGGGTGAGGGACAGGATGAAATATGTGGGTTTGAGTAAAAATCCAGGATGTAGTTGGATTGAAATAAAAAACAAAGTGCACATGTTATTAGCAGGAGATGATCTACATCCTCAAATGCCACATATTATGGAAAAATTGCGAAAATTGAGCATGGACATGAAGAATTCAGGTGTTTCACATGATATGGATTTTGTTCTGCAAGATGTTGAAGAACAGGACAAGGAGCTGATCTTATGTGGACATAGTGAGAAGTTGGCGGTAGTTTTAGGAATTTTGAACACTAATCCCGGGACTCCTCTAAGTGTCATAAAGAACCTTAGAATATGTGGGGACTGCCACTTGTTTATCAAATTCATCTCCAGCTTTGAGGGGAGAGAGATTTATGTTAGAGACACGAACCGTTTTCATCACTTCAAAGAAGGTGTCTGCTCATGTGGGGATTATTGGTGATTAAGATTTTTAATTTCTTGAGAAGTTCTTTGAGCATTGATGGCGACCGGAAGCAGGACCCCAGTGAATCCAGTTATGGGGAGGATGCAACAGAACCAGTTGCATTTGTACAAAATTGGAGCTCAACAGCCAGCTTTGATCCCAGTGTCTGAATCTAACAATCCAAGCAGTTATACCATTCAAATCTCTAATGTCTGAGGTCCTCTTTGTTCATTCCAAATGATGAACCTTGATTCATTGAGTGAGAAGGTTGAAACACCTTGGAATCTGTGGGAGCTGCCATGCCTTTATCAAATTCATTTCCCGCTTTGAAGGGTCGGAGATTTTGTTAGAGACCACCTTTTTCATCTCTTTTGAAGGTATGTGTCCACATGAGGAACCTTCATGATTGGGTTTTGTAATTCACAACAACAACAACAACAACAACAACAACAAAAAAACCAGTTTAATGGGGTCTGGTAAGGGTAGTGTGTACGCAGACTTACCTCTACCCTATAAAGGTGGAGAAGTTGCTTCTGATAAATTCTCGGCTCAAGGAATTTTGTAATTGACTGAAGGAAGTTATTTGAGCTATGACACCACCTTGAAGCTGGATCTGTGAATCCAAAATGGTGGGGTGAATGCAAGAGGACTGTTGCTTTTATGAGAATTTTGAACTTGGCAGCTGTTACTCCAAAGGCTGAATCTACCCTCCAAGCACTTGTAATCAGCATACCTTTTTTTCTTGATAAGTACTTGTAATCAGCCATTTTTCATATAGCCATCTTTTTGTTCAGCCTCTGGTAGCCTAAGGCCATCTCCAACCTTACCCCCATTTTTTGTCCTCAAAATGGAGATTTCCTCATTTTTGGGATAATCTACTCCGACCATTCCCCCATTTTTTACTCTAAATTTTTTTATATTCTTCGCTCTCTTCTATATTATATTATTATCTTTCATTTCAATTTTATTTTTTAATTTTCGTTAAACAAATTTCATCTTTTATTTTATTAATTTGTAATTTCCATAATTAAAAAAATTTCATAAAATTTTAAATAATATAATTTGTTAGCAATTATTATAGATTAACTAATAATAATTCAAATAAAAGTGAAATCATTACGATACAAGATTAATTAAATACATATTACATAACGATAAATTTAATGTATTTTCAGTTATCGTGTATTTCCAATTTTAATGAATTTTCATTTAATGTATTTTCAATCTTTACTTTTCAATTATAGCAACATCTAATATTTTATATTTGCACCTTTCAATTTTAGCAACATCTAATATTTTATATTTACACTATTCATTTTTTGAGATAATTATATATTTTTGTACAATTATATCTTATAATAAAATTTAACTTATAATTTTACATAAAAACAATAAATGCACGAAAATTAATTTATCAAAATTATACACCAATATTAAGATATAATATTAATATTTTAAAAATATTACATAAATATAATTAAGTGTATATAAAGAGATTAAATAAAAGATTAAATAATAAATATAATAAGAAAAAAGTGATGAATAGTAATGTGGGAGATGAATAGTGTACCTCATATTTGAGGGAATACTATTCATCCTCATTTCGGGAACAAAAATAGGGGAGGGTTAGAGTATAATTTCCCCCAAAATTGACCTTATTACGGGGATGGGGCACGATTGGAGATGCCCATGTTATATGTTCGCCTATAGTTAATGACCTTGATTATTTCGAACTACTTATTAGGAAAGTTGATAGATTAAATATAGGAGTTAAACTTTGAATTTCAGCGTCATTTATGAGTGTAGTGTGCAATAGACAAGGGGTTGAAAGCTACAATGTCTATTGAACTTGTATCTACTGATTAATCTAGTCCTCTGTTCTTGATTTTGGGGAAGCACTGTGGTTGCAAGTCATATCTCCCTTTGTGAAGATTCTTTGCCTGTCCCCTGCAGAGCTCCCTCTTTACTTTTTTTTTTCTTTTCTTATGGGGGACTCACTCCCTTTAGAAGAATACAAGGGATTCTAGTAATTAGAACGAATAAAGATAAATAATTTGGAAGTCCTTTAAAAGCTATCCATTCAGTTAGTAAAGTAGTCAAAAGTCTCAAAATCAAACAATGAAAGCTTTATCTGCAAAGAACCAAAGTGGAGATAGTGTATGACAGAGCTACACGAAGTGCACTTACTGTGCAGCTCTGGGAAAGGGTCGCATCTTCAGGGTTATAACGCAGACAGTCTAAATGAATATAAGTATTAGTGGCTGCTTCCATGCCACGAATTCGCAACCTACAGGTCACATGAAAAAAACTTTAGCATTGCTCCAAAGCTACCTTCAAATACTGTGTCCAACTTACGGTGCAAAATAAATAAATAAATAAATAAAGAGCTACGAGAAGTGTAGTACATGAAGAATTCTAGCTTTTTGCACGAGCAAATGCAGGGAAACTTTAATTTGATACTCTACTGCATGTTAGATTGAATTTAAAGGAACCATGTACCAAGAGAATCTTTCAAATGGAGAGAAAGTAAAAAGATAGCATAACGTCTCAAGTAAATATGCATAATTCCAGATCAGTCACTAGAGAAATGAAAACAAGCCACTAATAAAGATAAAATGCATTTTCAATCTTTAATTCTTATTAAATTCTTAAAAATATCCATTCTATTTAACATTTCCAGTTCCGGATATGTGCTCTTCGCATAGTTGGTCTCATACCCATATATAAAAGGCAGATTGTTAACCGTTAGTGATATACAGGATTTTATGCCAGTAGTGTCAATCTGTTGTCACAATTTTATTTTTAGTGATATATGGGTTGGATTTGTTGTGCTTTCAAGACTTTACTTCATGTCCCAAATTAATATCTTATATTATTTTTATGCATTGTCTCATTGTGATTTGTGCATATATACAGATTTTCTAAAAGAATATTGTTTATTGATACATTTAAACTGAACTACTTTGTGAAGCATTATTGGGGTGTCACCGCTACTGAATCACAATCCTAAAATTGAATTTGTTGATGTATTCATTGTAGAAACGTGGAAATCAAGAAAGATATGCATGCAATCGTAAAGATCAAACTAAATGGAATTTGGCAGTGAATCAAGTACAAGTAGTATACATAAATGATCAAAATATGCTGAAAATTAAGTTTCCGCTACATTTTCTCTAAATACATAGCAGAGTATAATTTAGTGTTTAAAATAAATTTGAATAGAGCGACTTTTTTTTTTCGATTTAACAGTAGTAATCAACTTAAAACCATGATTTTCTTTGATAGATAGTGCAAACCAATGAAAGAGCGTGTGAATAATAGAAAGGCAGTGGAGTAGGTTTGGCCTTGGGAAACAAACTTCCTAAATCTTCTGGTCATTAGCTAGAATTAGAGATGATGGAGCATGCATCTCTTCTTCACTTGATCTTGCTTTTTCCTCCTTGTTTATACAATACATTGAAACAATTTTTCTTTTGTAGTAGAAAAATAATAGACGAAAGATCATGTTACAGTCAACTAATTTCGGATTGAGACGTAGTCAATTCATTGATGGGTCTATTATATATATACTCTCCTCCCTTGCTTTAATATTTGCTCAACAGGGGTGTTCATGATTCAGTTTAGATCGATTTTTTCCTAAAAAGAAATCAACTCAAGTAAGTCGGTTTTTCAAATATTAGCACCAAACCAATTAAGTCAGTTTTTTCTCTATTCCGTTTATGTCGGTTTTTTAGTTTTTCGGTTATTTGTCGGGTTTTTTCTTAAATATAAGACATACACTACCAAACATATATTTCAGCGTCCACATTTTTAACGTAACACTATCAACTCAATTGCCCTTTGAGAAATCTACATTAATTACCAAGATATATTGATGATAACTTAATCAAATAGTGATGAATAATTTAAAGACTCAATTAAAAATATATTTTTTAACATGATATAGATTCTTACACTTAACAAAAGAAAACAACAAATCAAACTAGAATGTAAAGGTAAAAAATTGTACTAAAAGTGCAAACGATTAACATTTACTATTAAATTTTTGAAACTATATAAAAGTATGCATATATATAGGTGTAATTCTAATTTAAAATAATTGCTCCTATATTCTGTTTTGTTCGATTTTTTTTTTATTAAAATCAAAACCAAACCAACCAAAAAGTATTGATTTTTTTGGTCGGTTTGGTTCGGATTTTTATGAACAACCCTATTGCCCCTCAAAACAAACTAACATATTATACTCTCCTCCCTTGCTTTAATATTTGCCCATCAAAACAAACAAACATATTTAACCGCTTGACAAACTATTTGCGGCCATAGCCAAGATGCGTATATGTTATGCACTAATTACGTATACATTTGCCGGTTTTTAAATACAACAATAATAGTTACCCAGTATAGTTCCATGGGGTGGGATCTGGGGAGGGTAATATATACGCAGGCCTTACCCCTACCGGATAGGGCATAGAGGTTGTTTCCAATCGACCCCAGCGAAAGATCAATTTGCAGGTCTTTAAATGCTTAGATTAATTGCGTCAGCCTTCTTTACTTTCACAATCTTTAAATACTTGGAATAAAGTCACTTGAAAAAGATGGAGTATTTGGAGTTTGATGTTATCATCAGATTTTATCCTTTCTATATAATCCACCATATACTATTGTCTGACGTATAACATTATAAGCATTAACCAGTACTAAAGTATAATGTATGTATTTATGCTTTAAAAAAAGTAGATATTATGGTAAAACATATATACTGATCAATTGGCATTCCATTCCTTCTCACAACAATTAGTAAATCTACAGTGTTAATCTACATTATTGACTTCCCAAGTGTTTCAGATTGCCCAAGTACAGCACTACACTAGAAACAAAACAGGACTAAAAAACACCAGTCTACCTAGATTCAGTGGCATGAGTTTCAGACCCTCTCAGGAACGATCGTCGCCACCATATCTGGAAAGATTTGCTAAGGTTAGGGCATTCAGTACCATGCTTAGAGAAACACTTGAACCAATCCATAAACAGAATATATTGTTCCTTCAATGGAAGTGTAAGGAGTGCTTGACCCATGGCTTCCTCCAATGCCTTCATGTCTAGGCCCTTTCGACATCTCTGTAACCACCCGAAGTCTAAAAGCATCGGCCTAAACCATGTCTGAAGAAGCCCCGACCTTGCTTCAGAGCGACAATGCATTTTCCCAGTGCCCATTGCTATGAATAACATAGCTGTCACCCGGCTAAGCTCGTATCTGACCAATGGAGATGCACATTTATGCATTCCAAGCAACTTGCTTTGATTGGTCCATATCACCACCAAGTCCTCTGCCATCTGGTGATCAAGTAAAATTTCGAGCAGCCAAATGATGTTGTCAACCTGCTTCGATATGCGCTCAATCAAGGGTTTCTCCCCTTTCTTTGCAAATTTGTTAGATGGACTGGTACTAGTGGCCTCTTCAAGTAAACAAACAAGTGAACTTATACAAGACTGGCAAATTGCAAATATATCCGCCTTGTTCAGATCAGGGCAGTCCTTTTCGTAGACTGAGCTTTTGCACAGGAGACCCCTGACTAAGGATTTTAGCTCGTTTCTGGAATTGGCATCAACACAGGTGGTTACAGACCAAACAAGCTGCTTAGACAAAGTATGCTGGGAATCTGCCATATCTAGTGTGTAGAGTCTGGCCGAAATGTCTCTAGCTGTTTCATGATCAAACTTCATTTTATTAAACAAGCTCCTCAATTTCTCTTCTTCTTCCTCAGTCCAAGGAACAGCTTCAAGGTACTTCAAACATGATAAAACACCCCGGTTGAATTTGATTCCAGCTGATACCTAACATTAACGAGGGATAGCATTAAACAACAAAGACAAAGTTGAAGATAGTAGGAGAGGAAGTCTAGTACTGGACAAACAACCAGGGGTGGGTTCTATTGTGTGAAAACTAATAGTGACAGTTAGCTAGACAATGAATACTTTTCCTTCTATGAAAGATGTTAGGTCGAATTTCTCTATTCAGTAAAAGAGGAGCTTCATTATATGTTCAACAATGCTATACCTCTTAAAAGATGATGAAGAAAAATGCAGATGAACAAAAAGCTAAACTGGCTACCCAATAACCATGTAAAACAAATGATGGAACAACGGGCACGGAGACCTAAAGCTCCATATAGAGAAAGAACAAATAACAAAACAAAGCCACCCATTAGAAGAGGTCCCTCTTTCACATTGAATTCAGTTAGCGACAGAAGTAGCAATCAGCAGTAGTTTTTAATTAAGTGATTCAGCACCGAAATTAGCAGAATGTAAAACTTGACCAGAGGACTGATTTGATATGCATTTAGAAGACTAAAGAAACAAAGGATGCACATGCATTTTGGGAAGACAAACCAACTAAAAGTGTTTATATGTTTTACTGCCACAAGGCAAAGCTAAATGGCATTAGTTTGCAGATATACAATATAACTAATTCTTTGAAATTATGGAAAATTCTTACAAGATTTTTCTCCACATTAAATAAAAAGTTATATAAGCGTTTGCTTCCACATTTAGAAAAACAAAAAGCTATCTTAGTTTCTATTCCATACCTGTTAATCTTTTCGGAATATCTTACTTTTTCAATACGTTTTTAAAAAGTAATCCTCCTTTGTACATTACTTAAGGCTTTTTTTTTTTTTGGGGGGGGGGGGGGGGGGCTGCTGTTTACCCTTTGCCCTTTTTGTTATCTATTTAGCATACTCCATTTCTTGGTAAATGTTTGTCGAACCAACAGTACACAAATGCAAATGAGGCTGCATTTAACACGACATAAATCAACGATTTTTGAAGATAAATAAGAAAAATTGACTAGCAGCTCTATCTTCAGCTAGCAATTATGCAAGATTAGAAAACCAACAATGATCTTCGTAAATGACAAGTAAGAAGGCATAAATATTGACAACAGACTTGCACCACTATTCTGTAAAGCTCTGGCCATTTCAGGCACCTTATTCTGCACATCCTGAAAGCTATGGAACTAAGGCCTCATTTGTTTTTTTTAAGATTAAGACGTCTGAATCTGAATGCACATCTGAATATCAAGATGCATATTAAGATTAAGACATCTGAATCTGGATACACATCTAAATATATTAAGATGTGTATTAAGATCTGAATAGAAATAATTAAGATTGTTTGATTTTTAACATGTGAATGTTTTAAATTTATCTTTATTTGAAAATTAATAAACATACAATTCAAATGAAATAATAACTAATCTAATATTCTATCAATAAAATATGTAATTTTTTAAATATGATAATAGTTGTTGGTGATGGCTAACGGGTGATGCCGGCTAAAGGTGGTGGTTGGTAGTAGTTTTGGTTGATGATGGTGGTTCATGCTAGTAGCTAGTAGTGATTGGTAGTGGTGGTGATTATGATTGAGGATGGTGGTGGTGGTTGGTGATAGTTAAGAATGGCGGGTGGTGGTAGTAGTTATGACTGAGATAGGTGGTGGGTGAGTGGTGGTATGTTATAATGGTGGGCAGTGCCGACTGAGGTTGTTGATGGTGATGGGGTGGTCAGTTGTGGTAGTTGAGCTGGATGGGTGTTAATTATGGGTGAGAATGGTATATAGTGGTCGGAGTGGTGGGGATAATGGGTGGTAATGGTCGATAATGATGGCAACTGTAATTGAGGATGATGATGGCGTGGTGGTGGTAGTGGTGGTAGAGGTGGTGGTGGTGGTTGAGTAGGGTGGTAGTAGTGGCATGGTGGTAGTTGGTGATGGTAGGTGGTGACGGCAGATAATAATGAATATGTGATACCATCTTAATGAAATTAAGTCTCTGTCATAGATCTTAATCATACAGACCTATTCAGACCCATTAAGTGGCTGTGAAGTTAAAAAAACAAACACACTTAATGATTGAGATCTGAATAATTAAGATCCAGACTTTAAAAACAAATGCACTTAATGTCTGAGATCTGAATGATTAAGAATCAGACCTCCATTAAGTGCAAACAAATGAGGCCTAAAGATCTTTGTGAGATTTTGAATGGTGTGGAAATATCAGGACAAATTTAACGGTATGGAGCAAGAATGCAGCAACACAGACATGTTAGGCAGCAGGATTATATCACACCGTGTAACTGAGGTTGCACCACCTTAAGAGCTTATGTAACTTTTCATTGGGTTAATTATTTTTTCAAGAATAAGAAGAAGTTTATAATAGAATTTTACCTATAAGAGAATGCTCAAAGGAAACACTTGAATTAAGGAAATAGTCCAACTCTTATTAAGAACACTGAATTAGCCTTGTACCAAAAATATTCCGGGTAAAACTTAGCCAAGTATTAGTTTCCGCTAGATCTAGGCTTCAGAAAGTGGTAGCTCGCTAGTTTCCTTTTGAATGCATTGTTTATCGTGCATCTATTCAATGTTCTAGCTAGCCATTTGAATTTGGAAAATACTGAAGTTTCTTTACCAAATGTAATATACCACGCATACAGGAAAGAAGTTCAAAAGGACCAACTCTGCAAACTGAACCAACCATGCAATTTCTAATTAGTCAATCTGCTTGCTTCAAATTTAGCAGCTTACCTAATTAATCTTCAAGCATGAAATATAAGATGCCAACTCCACTGCAGGTTCTCTATAAATTCTTCTCTATTTTAAAAGACACATGGGATCTTTCATACACTTAGGTGAACAAGTAAATCCATAAGAATCACCAATGCAATTCCTAATTAGTCTACTGGGTCTGCCTAATTAGTCTTCAAACAAGAAATGTATCCTTTATCGAAAATTAAAAAACTTTATCAAAAAGATGCCAATTTCATCACGAGTTCTCTACATATTCTTCCCATCGTCAAAAACATTGGAGAAGCTCAATTTTCTCTGACGAACTAATTAATTCGTTCAGGAATCACTATCATTACACCCTCTCTCCCAAAATTAACTACTTTATATTGACCTGCTAAGTTTGACCATCAAATTATTCATAATCTATTTCACATTTTGACAAACAAAACTCAATAAATATGATAGTTTTTTATCCTGGTCTAATCACTTATTAACGCTTTTCAAAAAAAAATTAGGGAACTTAAAAATCCTGGATCTTGAGAAGATTACCTCAAGCACATCAATGGCGCGATAAGCACCAATCCTGATAAGTTTCCGGGGAATATCATCCTCAAACATTAGCTCAATCGTATCGCGAAACACCCCCAAATTCTCCACCTCAGGCACCTCTATCCTACACAACCCCCTTGAGTTTTTCGCAATCAAGTCAGCAAAAACACAACTATTAGTACTAAGAACTTCAGAATTAAGCTCTAACACTAATCCACTCCCATTCTTTCCTTTTAAATTCAACCTTACATCAAAGATCCCCAAATTACAATCATCCCTTACCCCGGCCCCACCACCACTAACTTGCTGCTCACAATCAACCGGAGCCGGGGATTTAGGAATCTCGGAGAAATTAACCGGGTTAATTGGGTTTAGGGTTTCGTCAATGGAATCAATTGGAGATACCCGACCCGGTGAGAGGATCCGACGCGGGTCAATTCGGGTCACGATGCCGGGTCTGGAGGTGTTTTGAGGTGAATTAGCGAAAGATGATAAGGTGGAATTGGATGAAGATTTTGTCGGTATTTCTGGTTTTAGTAAAGATTGGTTCTTTTTGGGTAAACCGGCCACAGCTGGAGCTTGAACTGGGTTTTCCGGGCTGTGTGGTGGTACAGTGAAGGAGCAACACCAAGCACGACGATGATGATGCGACGGTGGCGGTTCACGACGGCGATTGTGGGGTTGAGATTTAAGTCGCGTGGAGTCGTGCATTTCGAGAGCAAAATCTTACAGATACAGAAAAACAGTATGTGTCTCACAGTGTGTGTGTGTGAGACAGTTAAAGATTAGAGTATGATCTCATATGTAGAAATGCGGAAACTTTATTGGGAAATGGGAACTGGCAATGTGGGCGAAGAATATTAGGAGGTGGTCAGTGGGTGGTAGGGTGGTGGAGAGGAGATTCTTGAGCTGACGGCAAAAGCAAACAGTATAGATACTGGCAAAGTGAGCTGTGACTGTGAATATTGGAATTTTTATTTTACTTATTGATTTCTTTAAAAGAAAGCAAAAATTTGGATATATTATTTAAAAAAGAAATTTACAGATCCGCTTGATACCTTTTTGATTTTATTGTGGCCCCGTGGGGAGAAGCTGTATGATGAGTGTGAAGACTATTTCTAATAGTGAAACAGTAATTATCTTGAATGATTAACATTGACAATTACAAGTGGTATTTATAACATGTAAAAATTATAGAAAGACTAAGTTATCCTTTTAGCTATACATAATATATTTATCATTCCCCCTCAAGTGATGCTGGGTCTTGACAAATGCTGAGCTTGTCACGCAAGAATGAAAATCGAGGATAGGGAAGAGATTTCGTCAGTAAATCTGAAAGTTGGTCCGCACTTGGCACATAGCAGACCTGAATTGCATTGGATGCGACCTTTTCTCGAACAAAATAAATGTCAATTTCAATATGTTTGGTGCGAGCATGATGGATAGGATTATGAGCTAAGTATATACTACTAACATTATCACAGTAGATTGTTGAAGGAGACAATGGTGGAATATGGAGATCATTAAGAAGAGAGAGCAACCAACAGATTTCAGCAGTAGCATGGGCGACAGAACGATATTCGGCCTCGGCGCTCGAACGTGATACAACACTTTGCTTCTTGGAAGACCAAGAAATAAGATTATTGCCAAGAAAGATACAATACGCCGAGGTAGATCTATGTGTGGTGGGGCAACCTGCCCAATCTGCATCAGTATAACAAGTTAACGAATCAACTGGACCACCTGGAATGAACAAACCATGATTTATAGAACCATACAAGTAACGTAAAATACGTTTTACTGCAGTAAAATGAATGTCCAAGGGAGAATGCATGAACTAGGCTACTTGACTAACAGCATATGCAATATCTGGACGAGTAAAAGTTAAGTATTGAAGTCCACCGACAAGACTACGATATAATGACGGATCAAAAAATTGAGGAGAGGTATCAGAGGCAAGTAGAGATTTAGGAGACAGGGGAGTATTAACTGGTTTACAAGATAAGAGATTTGCACGTTCAAGAAGATCATGAATGTTTTTGGATTGGCTAAGAAAATAACCACCCTTACATGTGGAAACAGAAATTCCAAGAAAAAAATTGACTAAGCCTAGATCCCTCATAGAGAATTCAGACATAAGGGTTTTAATTATAGACTTAAGTAAAGAGCTAGAAGATGAAGTTATAAGGATGTCATCCACATGTAAAAGAAGAATGACTATGTGTGAAGCAGATTTGTAAATGAAGAGAGAATTATCGAACAAACTATTTTTAAAATCATGTTTTAGAAGAAATGAGGTGAACCGATGAAACCATGCTCTTGGAGCCTGTTTTAAGCCATAAAGGGCTTTGTTCAACCGGCAAACATGATGGGAAATTGCGGATGAAGAAAACCAGTAGGTTGTTTCCTATATACCAGTTCATTTAGAGTGCCATGTAGAAAGGCATTCTTAACGTCTAATTGATGAATTGCCCACCCTTTAGACGCCGCTAAAGCAAAAACAATACGGATGGTGACTGGTTTCACCACAGGAATAAATGTTTAGTCATAATCTAGTCCATGTTTTTTGTTGTAACCTTGCGCAACCAGGCGAGCCTTATACCGGTCAAGGGAGCCATCAGATTTTTGTTTTACTTTATAGACCCATCGACAACCGATGACGTTTGCATTTGTGGGAGGCAATACCAGGTCCCATGTGTTGTTGGCTATAAGGGAGTTATATTCCTCTGCCATTTCTCTTTTCCAGTTTGAGTTCTTGTTAGCTTTAGTGAATGAGGTGGGTTCAGAAGGAAGAGAAGATAGGGATGGGAGCGCAGATGTGTGGGACAATAAAGAAGGAATAATTTTTGGTTTTAACTTTCCAGTTTGAGCTCGGGTGACCATGGGATGCGGTTTAGAACTTGATAAAGTTATTTGAAGAGATGTAGATTGTGTAGGTAAAGTATTGGAAAACATAGGAGACCTTAGGGAATTAAGAGAAGTCACGTTTTGTGTTTGAGTTACTGAAGGATCTAGCCGCGAATTTGGAACCTGAAAAGTAGGAAATTGAGGAGAAGAAAGATTAAAAGAATTATTTTGACATCCATAATTTGTGAGAGGAATCTTTTGTAGTAATCTATAAGCGAAAATATGTGGCAAAAGAGAAGTCCTAGGAGATGTGGTAGACGTAATTGGTTGAGAAATGGATAAGGGAGAAGTTGGAAAATGAAAAGGAGATAGAGAAGTAGTTGCTGGAGATGAAATACTATGAATTTGATATAAATTTGAATTATGTCCAGCTGGAACAACATGATTATGTTGACGTAAAGGAATCCATAAATTATGTGAAGAAAGATTAGGAACTGGCCTAGAAGGTGTAGAAGCTCTAGGAGACTCATTAGGAGGAGCCACACCTAAAAGAGAAGAATGAGTCCTAGACGGAGAAGGACTAAAAGCTGGCAGCAGTGATGTTACGTTAGGATAAGTACATGGAGTTGGAGCTAGAGTAGGAGAAATATTTGGAATTATAGTAGGACAAATAGTTGGAGATAGAGCGGAAGACGTTAAAATGGGCAAAGATAAGGATGATGGGGATTTAAAGGAAGAGAAACTGTTAACTGGAGATATATACTTGGAAATTAGGGAAGGATGCGGAAATAAGTTTTCTTAAAAAATGACATGACGAGATATATACACCTTATTTTCTAAAGGATCAAAGCACTTAAAACCTTTATAATTAGAAGGATAACCAAGAAAAATATAATGTCTAGACCTAGGACTTAACTTATGTGGTGCATAATCACGAAGATTAGGAAAACAAGAACAACCAAACACACGTAAATGGTTATACGTAGGTGGCCTACCAAAAAGAAGTTCATATGGAGTTTTAAAGTTAAGCTTAAAAAAAGGTAAAATATTTAACAGATGGACTGCGATATTTAGTGCTTCAACCCAAAATTGAGATGGAAGAGAAGATTGAAAAAGTAAAGATCGAACCATATTTAGTATAGTGCGGTGCATTCGTTCTGCTTTGCCATTTTGTTGGTGAGTATGTGGACATGATATGCGAAGACAAACACCATTTGAATTTAAAAACTCATGAAAGGAAGTAAGTTTAACATATTCTGTAGCTCCATCACATTATAGTGATTTAATTTTAACAGAAAATTGAGTTAAAACATAATAATAAAAGTTTTTGAATGTATAAAATGCTTCTGATTTGCGTCGAAGTGGAAACACCCATGAAAATTTAGTAAAAGCAACATTAAATAAAATATAGTAACGAAGACCTGTAAAAGAGGCAATTGGGGATGTCCAAATATCAGTATGAATCAATTCAAATGAAGAGGTAGAAGAAGATGTAGAATCCTTAAATGGTAATTTTGTGTGCTTGCCAAGTTGACAAGCATTACAAAGAAAATCCAGTCGCTTTGCAAAAGAACATTGCAAATTATTGCTTCTAACTAATTTAGAAAGAATAGCTAAACTAGGATGGCCTAGACGACGATGCCACAGAGTTGGAGAAGCATATGAGACGGCAAAGGCTTGATGAGCAGCAATTCCAGGAGTTGATGGTGAGAAAGAATAAAGAGGACCCAAACTATTGCACCTGAGAAGAATTCTCTTCGTCTTGTACTCCTTAATAGAAAATCCAAAGGCATCAAAGTCAATCGAACAATCATTATCAGAAGTGAATTTACGAACACTTAATAAATTGCAAGGAAGAGTAGGAACAACTAAAATATTTTTGAGAGAAAAAGTGGAAGAATGCGTAGAGAAAATACCATTACCAGTATAAGAGATTGGGAGCTGATTACCATTACCCACCATAATACTATCATTACCATTATAAGGTTGAACGGAAGAGAGATTTGAAGTAGTAGGTGTCATGTGTGATGAGGCTCCAGTGTCAATATACCATTGAGGATTACTTGGAGGAGTATAGGAATGCATAGAGGATGAAGACTGAAGATCTGAAAAGAGTGCTTTGGAACCAAGAGATGGACAATTTCGTGCAGTATGTGTGGGTTGAAAACATAACTGACATTGAAAGGAAGAAGGAAATGGATAAGTAAGATAAACGGAAGAAATCATTCTCTCCAAAGCATATAGTTTTTATAATCAAGAGTGGTAGGAATCAAATTTTTGATATTGGAAACAGAGACAGCAGAATGCGTAACGAAAGGTCTAACTGGAAGATTAGCCATGGAAGAAGGGTAAGGAGAAGAGATTTGAGAACTGGATGCAGATGAAACCATGATGATACGGGGAAGAAGGCTTGGAGAATAACCTGGATATCTCATACCATGAAACAGTAATTATCTTGAATGATTAACATTGACAATTACAAGTGGTATTTATAACATGTAAAACTAATAGAAAGACTAAGTTATCCTTCTAGCTATACATAATATATTTATCAAGTAGTACTTTTGATCAACCAAGATATGATCCACCGCGAAATTAGAAATTTTATCAAATGTTCAAATTTAAAAATAGTAAAAATAAAAAAATAATAATAAAAAGTATTTAACATATGTTATATACATCTAAAATATAATATTTTATCTTTCAATAAAAGATGGTTAAATTGACCATCCTTGTAATCCTCTCGATATGATAAATGAGATATTGGTATAAAGTTACTTCTATTAGGAAATATTTTATTTTTAATATGAAAATTTTTAGTGAAAATTGGGATTTAATTGGACTTTAGTGTTGATAGTAAAGGGCAGCTCGATGCACCAAGCTCCCGCTATACGCGGGGTCCGGGGACAGGCCGGACCAGAAAGGTCTATAGTACGCAGTCTTACCCTGCATTTCTATAAGAGGTTGTTTCCATAGTTCGAACCCGTGACTTCTACGTCACATAACAGTAACTTTACCTGTTACGCCAAGGCTTCCCTTCAAACTTTAGTGTTCATATTGAGAAAGCAAAATAAGATATGGCGAATGAGATATTTCAAAGAAACAAAATCCTCTAACAATGAAAATATTTAAAATGAAAGTTTTATTTGTTTAATAATAAAGAGGAACATTCTCTCCAAAAAGTGTTAGCTAGGATGAATTTTCGTAAAAATAAATGCTCCATGGATTAAATAAACGTTTGGGAAGTAATGTTTCATAAGTAGCCGTTACATGCCGTGTATACAAGAAAGTTCATACAAAAAATATAAGTTAGATTTTAGTTTTCTTTGGTGTTTTAAGTTTAACCGTCGGAACCAAAGGTAAATCGAACTTGTATGTTACCAATTCCAAAACCTAAGCTAAGTTAATTATAAAATCCCATATTCCGTGTGGTTCAATTTTGTTTAATTAGTTGTTCTAAAGTTGCTCTTGCTTCAACTTTTTTTTTGGGAAAACTTGTTGTGAAGAAAAATAGTTTTTTTTTTTTCAAAACTAATTTTCAATCAAATACCAAGAAATATAAGTTTTTTTTTTAATAGAAACTCAAATAAACAGTAGCTATTACTTGTTTACTCGTAAAATGGTACAATTAAATTTGTACGTGATTTATAGACAAGTAAATTAATTCGATCCAAAAATAATAGATAAATTAGACAGAAAATAAGACTAAGCTTCAAAACTGAAATAGAAGGCAGATATCTTGATTCTGGGTGCACAGCTACTGGGAGCAATAAGAACAATACAAATAAGCAAGAAAGTAAAAGCTTATTGAGCTTTTGATAGAATATGGCGTACACTTCTCATAAAATTTGTTCTTCCTACCATGGTAATAGAGCTCACTATTTATAGCTGCACCTATGGAAAAACGTCTTAAGCTCCTCTTCAATGATCATTATGAGGGCCACTGAAAGATGTACAACAGTGGAAAGTGAATGACATATTCTCTGTAATATATCTGACACTTAATGTTGTAGAATATTCTTCATTGAATACTACCGGATGACGGTATTAATTTTGTCATTATGAGTATCATTCTCTCTGATAACAAGCAAGATCATTGCCTTCGAGATTGGCTATCTTCTGTCTCTGATTTCACGTGTCGCTTTCTTATGCGATCGTTAAATATGAATATATATTACACTATACATGTAGTCCCCTACTTTCTGATGAAATAACTTTGAGTCACCAAGAAGTTGGTAGAAATACTTTTTTTGGCGGGAAATTCAATGACCCCCTCTAAAAAGTTTATGACGATTGATTAGACGTACGCATCTCCATATTTAATGTCCCGAAACATGCGAAATCCCACGATTTAGCATCACTTTTACCGGTTAGCGACGATTTTAGTCGTATATACTTTTACATATACACATCAAACCTCTTCATATACACTTCATAATACTCTACACTTTCTCAAATTCTCGTTACTCAACTTGAACTTTGTCTTCAATCTTCCTTTAACCTTCTTCTTGAGAGAAAATGTTCCCTCCTCTCTAATAAAAAATAGCTTCTTCTTCCAGAAACCCTAATTCTTCAAAGGGCACAGGTAAAGCTGATGAAGTGATTCCTCCTACGGTAAGCACTATCATCCCGAAGAGTCTTGTCACCGCTAAAGATTTTGAAGAGAAATACCCTTTCGCTCACCCTCGTACCTGGGCTATTAATGTATATGCTTCTTATATGTCCCTCGAGTATTCCTATTGTGAAAGAATATTGCCACCATCAAGACTTAGATATTATCGCTCCCGACTTGGCAAAGCGGATAACCCTACCCAAAAAAGGTTTTACGTATTTTTATATGTATCCCTTCACTTTGGGACCGTTCTCTTTGAGTGGAGATCTTGACTCCATCATCATGATGTTTTGCATCCACTACCACGTGTGCTTGGCACATATAAGTCCTTTTGTGTAGAGGACAGTCGCTTATCTGTGGCGCTTGGAGATGGGAGAATAGCTAACCCTAACTCAATTGATGAACCTCTATTCCCCCAAAATCTTTTGTGGGGAAATGATAAATTTCAGCAAGTACGGCCACCATGCTCTACTATCTAGCATGGATGATGACAACAACAGTGGGTGGATGAAATGGTTCATTTGAGTCGCCACCAGTACCATCATTTCGACTACGGCTTCATCCTTTGCGGAATTATGGAATCACACTCTTGAGTTCACCATTTGTATTTTCTTCCATTAAAGATCATTCAATATTGTTATTAACCATTCTTTTTTTGCTCATTTCAGTGACTCGGTGGCTTCCACCTAGGGTTTAAGGCTTGGACCATTGAGTCCAGAAAATTTGGATGTTACTACACCCGAGACCCGTATGTGGAAAGAACTGGCCCTTAAATATGGGTGGAATGACAAAAATCATGGTAAGTATCATCTTGTTTTTACTTTTTTGTATAAGGAATTTGTTTAATCTTTCTCTCCTGTTTAATTCAGGTCTACCTCACGGCTTAGTTATCGTCCACGGGGAGGATGTTTTGGCTAATCCCGTTGATGTGACGAGGCTTTTGTAGGAGGCTTTTACTGAGACAAGTGTCTTGGGCTTGCTTCTGATGTGAGTTTTTCTTCTCAGCGTCCCCCGCTGAGAACAAACAACCAAAAAGAAAATGTTCCTTTGCGGCCTAGGGATATGTGCCACTCTCAAGTCGTCTCCTAAAGTTATGGTAGCGAGTCCCCCGCCTGAGTCGGTCATAAACACCTTAATTACTGATGATGATGGGGAAGTTAGCAAGGAGAGGGATTCTCTACATAAATAAGCAACCTTCCTTAACTCAACAGACTTCTCAATTTGTTGAGTTAGTTATACCAACCAATAAACGATGCCTCGACACTCTGGGGGGAGTATGAGATGGTGGAAAATGCTAACTCCCGCTTTCGGATCCTAGTGGTCGTGCCTAGTATCGTG